>DWNH01002058.1:0-10357 GCA_018249895.1 Tiana niger | reverse complement strand
ACTGTGGCCTAAATCCTTCTCATTCGAGAGGAGACCCGTGCCCAGCAGTGGGACTATGATGGGTTGATGATGAAGAGTGAATATCAAAAATGGCTTTAAAGTTTAAAAACTGTATTTATTATTTTAAGGAAAAATAATGATCAATAAGATAAAATAAGATATTCAACACACAATATTTAGCGTTGCTAATCAAAATCAAAAAGGAGATCTTGGAACATTACGATAGCCGAGATCTGGCATTTATTACGTAAGTATCTATTTTATTTACACGGACAATTGTCCGCTTACTTAGTCCGTTGGTTGTTTCTACTCAGGCCACGATATTCATTTAAAATGCATTACTTGGTGATTCCAATTTTGTCCCTGTAGCTCAAGATCAGAATACAGCTACGATATCCTCTGTCTGTCGTAAGAGGCGGCTAAAAGGGACTTTCGGGGTCGTGTATGGCAAGAGTGGGAGCTCGAACCATCCATCTAATGACCCCGGGAAGGGCAACGGCATGTATAGCCGCACTCCGCCGTCGATAATGTGGCGAGACTAACTGAGAGAGAAAGTGAGAGACCGGAGACGCGCCTGAAAGGGCACTGCGCTGGGATGTCTCCGGTGCGTTCCACAGGAGATCCCGGAGTCATCCAAATGGTTTTAGTGCGGTAAAAATCCCACATAAACCGGTATGAGACCCATGATACCCGGGTACCTTGTCAAAGTTTCCCCCAGTCACCCAAAGAAACGGTGATTTTAAAATTAACAATTATACCATTTAAAACGTACTCGTATTTTATAATAAAGTATTAAACGAACACTTGGTCCCTTGGTATTATTTAACATAGATAAGTTTTAAGATTATAATTCTGTAAATACTATAATATTTTATTATAATCCTAAAGCATAGGTAGGGTTATCATAAGTTAATTACAAATATTTTTTACCTACTGGTCCGTTCGATGTTAATAATTTCCCGTAATTCAACTGAGTAAGTTTACGTGTCGACAGAAAAAGTAAATAGTGGGGTCTATCATTCAATAAGTGGAGTGACAGTTATGTTATGATAGAAGGGCATGGGGCGGACTGGGGAGTAGAAATGCGCCATTTTGGTGCAGCCATTTTACTGTGGATCCACAAACCAGAATAATACGATAAGGGAGTTGAGATGTATGAGTAAACCGGTCTTCAAAGCGTGGTATTTGGAGCAAACTACTCGTAAAATTTAATAGAATTACACACGTATTTTTATTAAAAGCCAAATACGAAATTATTGCTTCAGAACGTAATAAAACCTGCTCCCATATACAATAATTTAAAGATATTTTACTATAGATTCTACCTTTGCCATATTCGATTATTTAAATTGGTAGTTACTTGTGGATTTTTTTTAACAAGTTTACAACACTTGTGGATGTCTCAGGTAGGTGCGTCGTTTCTATAACTAGAAGGAAAATAAAATCATTTCGAAATTAAACAGGCAACATTAACCATTATTGTCGGCGTGATAATAATGCTTTATTTCAGCCCCGTAATTGCTTTCAGTAGTCCACGTTTTTGACTTATGTACATACAAAAGTAGACAAACTAAGTAACTACTATTTGCTATAAAATTAAAGAAATAGAGCTTGCAAACTTTAACTGGACACTGCAACACATTGATATGCATCCACATACAATCTGGAATAGTTCTAAAGTCCATTTCTGACGCCTTAGATAAGTGCGCTGCATAGATATAAACCTGTGTATTATCATTCGTGAGAGAATTAAGATGATAGTCTAAGTAAAATTCTGTTACCCAATCTACTACTCGCAAAAACGTAAGCCTTGGCTGCAACACGCATTATTTGTAAAGTTTCAAGTCTTACCTACTCACTACTCAATCAACAAATTATTATACTTAAGTGGATAAGAATCAAAATTTTATGCTTATTACCTATTTACCTTAGATATCACGGCTCGTCACTGCGCCGGTCGTAACTCAAGCCGTGGATTATTTTCTTATGTGTATGATACATGACTTCGCTCAGATGCTTACCATTCCGGTGCGGCGAGACTATTAGAGGCATTGGATAAACAAAGGATTAAATTATCGCGTTAAGACAGAGATAATCCATACAGATGAGATGGTTGTTGACCTTCGATCCTCCGAGAAACGCCGCTGACTCATCCCTGCAATACTGCACGAATCTTTAACACTGGTAGGCAGAGTTACAAGACTTTTTGTAGTTCTGCGCATAAGCAACGCAGATCAAAGATCACGCTTATATAGCTACAGCAACCTCATCCCTATAATAACTAATGCCCCACTTTAGGGCACGTGCCGTCATTATGAAACCAAAGGGAGTTTAAGCCATGGTACACCAGGCTAGCCAAATGTAATCTGGACGTAATTTTTCTTTCTAGAACACTAACACTCTAAAGCATTCAGGTTTCCTCCTAGAACAGAGACATCGTCAGTCACATTTATAATTAAATAAAAAAATTTATTCTATGTAAGTATATATATATCTATACATAAATAAATAAATAAATACATTTAATTTCGGATATATAATATTTACCTACGACTATCACGATTTAGGATCAATATGCAAAAGGGAATATGCTATTTATGACGATATCTAAACATAATAGAAGGTGAATAAGTCTACGTGTCAGCTTTATTTGTATTATTGTTTTAAACGATTTTTTGTTATACCTAATACTTAGCGTGCGGGCCCTAAAGGTCCCATATTCTCTAACAGAATTTGATAAACCCAAGCCTAACCGTGTAGATTTTATTTGATATTATTGTCTCAAACAGTGTCTAATTACAGGCCTTGACGTGCGTGCCTAAAAGTGACATTTAAAACAATTCAGTGAACTGTTCTTCCCAACCTTCACTATTTAAAATTTTCCGTCTTTATCAAAGTTACGCAGGCAATGTTGCGAGCACAACTTTGTACATCATAATATTACTGGCATATGAAACCAGGGATCTGAGTAAACAGCGCGAACAATTACCTAGTCTAAGGACTATGGTAGGCTGCTCTCAAAGATGAGAAGAGATCCTTTTCTTCACGGGAAAGCTAGTGATAATATTAATTTGGACGTTAGTGCCCGTTGGTTGCCAAAAGTCACCGACCGCTGAGAGATGGCAATAAATAGTTATCAACCATTTTTCAATGTTATTACGCTAATAACTACATACAATAAGTTTGTATTTGATTGCAAATTTGTTTAGCCGTTACTATGTAGGTACTCGTACACTAGCATGCTTGTACAAGAGTTAACATTTAAAATAAATAGGATTTGTGCCAATATCAACATGAGTGTTGTAGAAAAACAATAAACACTGAGCACTGGTTCAATGACCGATACACAGGAGCCGTCTGCCAAAACAAGCACCCCTTACCTTCCACAATGAACACTGAAATGATGACGTGGGCATGTGCAAGGAAAATCTTTATTAATGACACTAAGTAATATATGCCTCCGTCTGTACGTCTAACTGTCGCGAACAATAGCCTCTAATGATTTACAGTCTCAGAAACGATTGTGTTGTGCTCGATCCAGAGACGCGCTCATTGGCTTACATACATACATATATAAATTGCTCATTGACATTATAGAGTCAACTCTCCTATTTGCTATGAGTAGGCACTAATAAATATTCGTTTAATTGAATAAAAGTAGCAAATGAGCGTGCAGGCCACCTGGTGTTAAGTGGTCACTGCAACCCATGTACATCTACTTGCAACTTCAGGCAGTACCTACCTTAGTCCTACCTGAAATCGCAAATAGATGCGTTGCTACTTCTGAGGACTAAGATTGTCGCCTCTCATTTAGTGAACTCCCGGCATCCACACCCTTTTTCCGAAACACAATAAATTGCTTTAAGTTAGGAGTATTTTGCTGGCCCCGCTCCTTTTTAATGGAAACATTTTTTTTGTTTCACAGACCCGAATCATCCTGTTACTGGAAACAAAGTGGTACGCTACAGTGAAAACACAATTGAAAGCGACTCAGTCCTGCAGCCTTGGATAAAAAGATTCGAGCTTTAACAACGAACGATTACTTGAAAGTGTACGGCAATGGCAAAAGGTGCTAAATAGACGTGACGTAACAAGTCAATATTCCACAGTTACTCATTTACTGATAAGTTTTTGAATGCTTCACTTTGCTAGAGGCAGCTCCGCTCCCGTGCGGAGAGACCCACACCGTCTCATAACTTAATTATTCGCTTTTACATGTCAGCAGAATATTTCCTCCTATCATAAGATATCCAAAAATTCTTCTGTCTTAGATACAAACCTTAGAAATCGGCGCCCAAGTGTCAATTGGTACATTAAAGCGCTGCTGAAAAGACTGTCAAAAGTTAAAATGTATTCTATACTTAGGTACCTGCAAGTATAGCGCAATTCTCTTAACTCTATAACGTAAGCATTATGTTGATCAAAGTTGTAATACATATGTATTTACTTACGACTTGAATCTTTGCTACGACAGTTGTACTTGTTGCAGTGCATTAGAGTTAAAGGACCAAAGTTTGTTATCTATTTATTAGCGTTCTTTGGTAGGACCACAGTACCGCCTAAAGTTGCAATCAGTGACCACTTAACACCAGGTGGCATGTATGCTTGTTTGCAACTTTTATTCGATAAAAAACACCTAACAGTGGAGGTAGAACTAAATAGAGTATCTAATAACTAGGCAAATGGTTTAACATTGTGCTTATTGGTAAATTTGCTTGGTGATGGTGATTCATTCAAATTCATTCGCCATTAACAAATGAACTTGATAATTTGAAGAAAAAAAATAACAGTAATATTTACACAACGATTTTATTCTCGTGGACAAATCGATAATTAACTTACGGTAAGTATACATTTTTACATCATATTATATCTACTGAGAACAAAACGAAGGAATAATTTAAGGCTCTTTTGAGCTCTACTGTATATTATTAATACATAGATAAATATAATTATTTTACAAAACATATCAGTACCTTAGTGTTTGGATGGCCAATCCAAGAAATCCTTGTTTTTTTACTTTGAAACAGATTTAATTTTTAACAATTATTAACTTAAATTTAACAGAGGTATTTAACTAATCGATTTCTTTGTCAAATATAACCATGAGCCGAAAGGTGGGCACTGCCTACCGGTTTGCCAAATTTCTACATAACAAGAACCTATATAATTTTCGACAAAATAGTAAAATCGACCTATGATTTTTCCCATACATATGTATGTAAAAAACCATCTTAACTAAACCAAACCAAATTTGTCACAAAATTATAAATGTAAAACAAATAGACAGTTTCAATTTTTTTCAACAATAGGTACCTTTGGAACAACACTAGAATAATATGCATTATGTACCTATACTTATACAGTTTATAATAATCGGTATGTAATAATAAGTACTTTATTATTGGGAAGTTAGAAAATATATCTACATCACTCATAAAGCTAGTTTATACTGGTACGGTTGTGATTTAAGACAATTGAACACGCGTTGTATAATTATAAAAGTGATTTAGTTACCTAATAGAGAAAGAGTTTTATAAAGAATTTTACTTTATGTCTTTATAGTTTACACATGCCTAAAGACAAAAGATCACTACGTTGATATTATTATTTTATTAGGTCGAACAATATCATTGTCGTTACTGTTAGATATTGAGTATAAAAGCCGAATAGTTGCCTCGGTAGGTTAGGTGCCCCGGTTTTAACTATACTGTCAGACATGTTTTAACGTTTATACGTTCCTCTGCTACTCCTCAGGTCCAATTATAGGACAGGTTTTGTCTGTATTGGCGAAAATGATCGACTGCGAGATTTTAACAAGCGTCGGATATATGTATAATTTTTTATGATTCAAAATTCATACAACTTTATAATTTTCCACATATATTGAAGTATTTAAATTATATTGTTTTATTGTTAATAGGATTTTATATATGTTTTAAAGTACATCCTAAGCGCACAACTAATGCTTTAACGATTACATGGTGTTGACGAGCGACATGCCTCGCAAATATGATCGAAAACGAAAGAAACTTTTTTTGAAAATCAAATTTGTTATATGAATTAAAAATACTAGTTATTTATTATATATTACCTGAGCTAAGTTATAGTTACTCTTACCTTTTTACATAACACAATTCAAGCATAAAAAAATTGAAACATGCGAGTTAATTTTTTCTTACCGCGAAAATCCAAGCAATCTTAAAGCGGAGCGACCATCCGCCACAGTAACTGTTAACACAGTTCTGTTTAAGTTACCAAAACAGAATTTAGTAAAATTTACTAAAAACGATATTAATTTTTCCTCAAAAAATATGGTATAGTAAACTATTAAATGTTTAAATACAGACAGAGTATAATAACAGACCTATTTCAAAAAGTGGGGCAACTATTCAACTTTTATGGGGGATGAGACCATTTCCCTTACGATATCTCACGTGAATTACGTAAAATCTTATCAGCTTTAATCATGATTTCAGGCAACTAACTGTCCAAGAAGATTAAGTACCTACCTACTAAAAAAATATTTACCTTAAAAAAATGTTTCAAGTGTTAAACAAAATACTTTATTATTGTAATAAAAGTATAAATGTATTGAAAATAGTTTCCTTCTACAATACAAATTTGGGAAAATAAAAAAAAACATGAAGCGGAACAAATTTTAAGTTCTAATTTTCCGCGTCGTTGGTTAACAACAAAAAAAACGGTATTTTTTTTAATAGGTAGGTACTGGACCCAGTTACATGAGTAATAGCATCCAGTACACATGAATAATACCTAATTACATCACTATAATATTTTATGTACCTACTATCACTACTTAATACTACTTATATACAGTAAAAATCATGATTGAGTGACTACATCCAGATACCGAATTATTCACGTACATACATATATATAGTGATCTCTAAAGGCGAAAAGTATTTGTAATAACAATACAAAGTTTAAACAGAATAAGTGAATAATTCAATCATGCATCAATGAAGCCGCACTGCCTACAACATTTTGAACAAAATCCGCTATGTATATTGGCTATCTTATCATCAAAATCACTAAACGACAGCTTTATCAACCGAAAGACTAGAATAAAAATGTTTTAAATAATATCTTTAAATCTCTCCTAAATCTAACTAAGCATTCATCTAACATAGATAGGTAAGTGTTTAATTGTAATGTGTTTAAGTTTTTACGTGTAATTTTTATTTCACGTTATAGTGCAACGTATTACATGTAGGTATATATTGCCAACCAACTCTATAATTTTATATCAAATACCTAGTCAGTGTGCAACGATTTGAAGAAACTGTATACCTACTACGAAATAATTTGCCTTTCGCATACCTAGTGTTTGAGAGAAATAGTGTAAAATCTATATATTGGTTAAAAATATACTTGTTTCAAAACTGTTGCTCATGTCTAAGAGATTTCTTGTCTAAGCGCCATAAAATAGGCTCAGTCGTCAAGCAGGCTGTAAATCACGTACACACCAATCCCATTAACAAGATTTCTTACATAAAATCGAAACAAACCACTTCGGAAGTCGTCAACTATACAAATAAGTCCACTAGTGAATGAATGGGAATACATGCTAAAATAAGTCTTCGAGTTCTATGAATAAGATACATACATCTTCACTTTCCTAGAAATAAATCTATAGCAGTAATTTATAAATAAAAGCTGTTCACACCGAACCGCGGGCTTCACTGGTCATAAAGTTCGTAATAGCCCATTTATCTGTAAGATAAATAAGCATTATGTACCTATACGACACAATTCGCGTGCAATCTAGCGCTCGCCATTCCGCTATCTTCTTTTTCGTCTTACCTGGGACAATAAAAAAATATTAGTTAAAATTAATTCGTGTCTACACTTAGTTAACGTGCGATTTATGGTGACAATCAAATACTTCATAATCAATCAATAAAGGTGCTTTTCCGTATATAAGACGGCTTAATTTATTTTTTTATTTAACCCTGCAAAACATAGGAGCGCCGATGTAAAAATATGTAGTTGATTAATCTCAGCTTCCGTCGTTCCGTCGCATCATTTACGATATGCCAGCTCCCTGGTGCTATAAATGATTGTTTTAACTATAGATTTACAAATAAAGAGAAAATATAAGTAGGTATAAATAGGCAGGTTTGCTATAAACATTCATTGGTAATATAAAAGTTATCTCAAAGAAAACTTGAACCTACTTACAACTATTAATAAATTATACATTTATCAATAACAACCATATTACTAAATTTACAATAAGCATATTTAATTATTTGTTACCACAATACACATCGTGCGTAGAGATGTTGAACATGAATTGTAAATTAGAGCAACATTGATAATTTTCCATGCGTAAAGGCTGTTTTGATATAGACTGGTAACTTTTAGCAGTAGATATATTATATACATCGCAGCGAATTCTGCTTTATAATACTAGAAAAGAGCAATGATAAAACATTAGTTTTATCATTTTAACTTCTCATTAAATGCATACTTTTGAAACTTGTCAAATAACAACAGAAAAAGTAAAATGCCTACTATTCTGTTAACAACCAGTTAAATTTGGCACAGCATGAAAAGCTCACAAAGTTGGAAGCATTAATATTAACAAAAATAAGTTTGGGATAACTTTGACTACTTATATTACCTTACCTACTTCCTAAAGAACTACCATGTTCAATACACTTAAGCAGCTTATATACATTATTATGTAGGTATCGATGCTGCCACCGAATAAAATGATAATGATAAAAATCTAATTTAACAGTACAAATAGAAAATGTTCTTTTCTTAATATCTCACATGTAAAAAAAATTAAATAATGTGTCATATAGCAAATGATAAGTAGGTACTTTGTTTCTTTTTTTACATTATTTATTTATATAATCAATATATTATGTTGTTTAAGAGTTATTTATGAAAATGCACGTTGCTGTAGATATAGAAGTTATCGTAGTACCCATATATCACTTTATTTGGATGTTCTTTTTCTTTAATTGAGTATTGCATCAAAGATAGTTTTTTTTTGTTAATTAACATTTAAAATTATAAACAAAAATTATAATATTACTACGTTTCCATGTGTTAATCTACTAGTATCAGTGTTCCAAATTTCATACAAATCGGTTAAGCCGTTTTGGTGTGATTGAATAACATCCAAATATACAAACTTTCATATTTACAATATCAGTAGGTTTACACTATTTTAATAGTCTAATTTTTACATAGACAATAGCATTCTGGTTAAAAGCGGTGAACGTTAAAAAAGTGTAACGTTACCGTAACCGTTGCTGAATTTCGTCAATGTTACTACTATTGTTTTCGTTTACTAATATTGTTAACTCATTTTACGGCATAATGTTAATCACTCATGATAATCGGCATTAAGCTGTAACAGATTTGTTCGAGAAAAAAAAGATTTACTTTCTATCGAACCGAAATAATTATTATAGTTTTGTTTTGTTTTGCTAAAAACATCTGATAGGTGAAATCAAGTTTAAGTATTTAGTAAGATTCTTGGATAAAAAAATTGATTATCAATGTTTCATAAAATTATTCATGGGGCGTCGATATACCCACGTTTGCGTTACCGACAAATTGGTGTTTCTTGAACACATGCCGACGGCGACTCGCGAATTATTATTTAGCACGTAACGTACCTACCTACCCTACATACTTACAGTGCAAGAGTGTAAAGTTGCACACTTAGTCGTAGGTGTCAGAAGAAATTGGTTAATTTGACTAAATACCTATTGATTTTTTAATCATATTTTCTATTAAACATACTATACCTACGCTTTATTTATTGTTAAAGACTATTTTATTATCGTGAGCAATTTGTCTTTAAATTGGTGCTTGGAATTGCAGCTATACGAGTATATCGTAATAACTGTCGTGAACTGCATTTATTTTGAAATAAACACTAGTCATAAGCACACAATAGGTTAATAGCTCAAAGGATTAATTAAAAGGGAGCACCGTTTCAGAACAATCAAAAATAAAATATTCGTTAAATACATACGACTTTAAAAATTTTGTAGGCATTTGTATAAAAATATTACATAAGCACTTTATAAGTTTACACAACAGTAAATTTTTATGGATTGTTTAATGTAGCTCACAGTGTCTGATCCATTGGATGTGCTACTATATCCCCGCCCACACGTCCAATATATCTAAGTAGGTAAGTATTATATCTTTTCGTTTCAGTAATTCTCAAAGATAAATTTAAAAAGTAAAATAGCTTATACCTACATAAGTACTTTTTTTATTGAATTAAAGTAGCAAACGAGCGTGCAGGCCACCTGGTGTTAAGTGGTCACTGCAACCCATGGACATCCAGTTGCAACTTCAG
>DWNH01002057.1:0-10357 GCA_018249895.1 Tiana niger | reverse complement strand
AAGGTCTTTGAATGGACACTCCGTCTCAGGAGCACAGGTCGCCCTCCGACCAGGTGGACTGATGACCCGAAGAAGATAGCAGGAAACCGCTGGATTCTAAAGGCTGAGGACCGGACGGAGTGGCGCCAACTAGGGAAGGCCTATGTATAGCAGTGGACAACTAAAGGCAGATGAATGGATGGAGGGATGAATGGATGAATGAATCAATTATTCTGGTTAACGGCCTTTAGTTGACCGAAAAAGCCAGCAGAAGAAACTCACTGCTCTTTCTCACTCTTAAAAATTATATATTCTTTCTCAGTCTTAAAAATATCAGGTTATGTGTGAAAACTGTGCGAAATAGTCACCGACAAAAAGTTTATAAACTATTTAGGTACTTAATTTTAGTCAGAGGCTTTTAAAAAACAAAAGAGAGTAAATAATTTTATCGTTTTATATAATTAAGCTAACAGGTTTATTCTAACATAGTTTTTCTTGTTTTAATGGGTATTATTATTACTAGTACATTCACTCACATGGCAATATGGTAGGAGAGAGTAGAGGTGAAAGTGCGGTCCTCGTTAGTGATCCTCATGTTGATATCTACGTGTTTCTGTGAACCATCGAGGATGCCGGCACATTGCTCTATTAACTGGTTGTCCAAACGCTTCTCTAGTTGGAAGTCCTGTACATAAAAATAATATATAAATCCTAACGAGTAAAAAAGAATCATCAAAATCGGTCCAACAATTGACGAAGATAACATGCATAAAAAAGGAAAAACAACACATTCAGTCAAACATAGGACATCTTTTGAAGTTGGAATATTCAAATACATATTGATAGAATATTATTATTTAAAATGCAAAAACATATGTTAGAAAAAAAGAAATGTTATAAATCATTTTAGGCCAGACAAAATATTCACTTGATACGCAAAGTAGAACGTAAACTCACCTGCGACTTGGAACCTCCAACGATGTTGACTCCAGGGCGCATATGCAGGGCATTCTTCAGTATTAAGCTGAGGTTGAGCAGGCGAGCCTTTGGATTTTCATTATTTTCACGCACTTTCAATAGGTCCGTACGACCAATTAATTCTTGGAATTTACGTACGCCAACTTCAGCCATATGTTGACGGACCTGTGTAAAAGTATTTTTAATATAACAATACAGACTGAAATTATTTTACATGTATTATTTCACAGAGACCTATTAAAAAGATTTACAAAATTTAACATACATTATTTTTGTACACAAATTTGCTATTTTAAATTTACGTCATTATTTAGTTTGGAATAACTATCAATGGATTTATAATAAAAAAAACATTGTAAGACACTTCAAGAACCTATTTTTGACGCTGTTAGTCTACGCGTACGTTCAAGTAAAGAATTCTATTGGTTGTTTAGAATATAGGACTGTTTATTTCCAAACTAACCCTAACATTTTATATACACGACGTACCTCTTCAGCCAACATAAACAAGTAGTTGATGACGTGTTCGGGCTTGCCGGCGAACTTCTTCCGTAGCACAGGGTCCTGCGTCGCGATACCCACGGGACAAGTGTTCAGGTGGCACTTGCGCATCATGGTGCACCCTAGAAACATAGTGTTTTTAACCACTATTACTTTCGGAAAATTTTAAATGAAATTCTTTAAATCATTACATTACATTACATCACGTTTCTAGATATGTACATACGTATCAATAATTTCAACATCTTGAAGCATCTATGCTATGTTTGTTGCTAGAAATAGCCAGTGGCAAAAGGAAAAGCAAATTTTTAGGTTTTTTAGATACCACAAATCATCTGTATCATTCTGTATCAGTCTTCCATGGTTTAGTTTAGACATACAGCCATGAACATCTAAATTATGTTAAGCAACTTTCCCTGCAAGCTATGAGTTTTTAGGAAGAGATACACAGAATGCTCTCTTTTGATGTATTCAATATTGACAGGCGATAGTGATTATCTACTTCGAGATATACAGTCTTCATATTAGCTGTTTTTAATTAATAAAAAAAGGGAGACATAGTGTTAGTCAGTGTATAATGTGTTCTCACCAAGTGCAATAAGAGGAGCAGTACTGAAGCCGAACTCATCAGCTCCCAGCAGTGCCGCAACCATTACGTCAAAACCTGTCCTGATTTGTCCATCGGCTTGAACAACCACTCTAAAAAAATATAATTAAATTTTACACTTTTTTTATACTTTTATAGTAAAATATAACACTTCTTTTATTGAAGATTTGCTACTTAAAAGTAGCAAACAAGCAAATTCAGTAAATGAATAACTTCAATAAACAAAAACGTGTTAAAAACGAGTTTTTTGTAAATTATTTAATCGTTATTAGTTTTTATGCGTGTGTTTGCTGACCTGGAGCGCAGGTCGTTGAGCACGAGCACCTGGTGCGTCTCGGCCACGCCCAGCTCCCAGGGCAGGCCGGCGCTCTTGATGCCCGTCCACGAGCTGGCCCCCGTGCCACCGTCGTGGCCAGAGATCACAATGTGCTCCGCCTTACCCTGCACGCGCATACGTCCACACATTCTTTTAATATAAATTAAATATCATCAAAGTAAAATTAGAATCATTATCCATTTGGACTTCGTGAATAATCAGAGGCAGTATTAAAGCCTTCTATAACACACTACTAAGTTACCTTGGCGACTCCGGACGCGACAACCCCCACACCGACCTCAGACACAAGCTTTACAGATATCCTGGCTCGTGGGTTGGCGCACTTGAGGTCGTAGATGAGTTCAGCGAGGTCCTCTATGGAGTAGATGTCGTGATGCGGCGGCGGGGAGATCAGCCCCACGCCCGGTACCGAGCAACGCGTCTTCGCGATATCTTCTGTTACTTTGTAGCCTGGAGACAACATTTGTTATTATGTCTTGGTATTGATATCACTGCATCATAAATAGTATATAATCGAATTTGGAACAGTCTATAAGATACCCTTAATTTAACTATTAAGGTTAATAATTAGGTTATTAGCTAATTCTTTGTTTGGGAACCCATGAGCATTGCACTGTGCTTTTGAACTGAGTACCTAAAGAATCGAATTAAACAAAAACAAGGGCTAGCTTTAACAGATCAGAATTTGCTACAGTCACTGTTAGGTTTTGACGCATACCCATCTTTTTAAGTGATAATACAAGGCTGAATTCCGTATAGTGCCGTACTCACCAGGCAATTCTCCGCCCTCTCCGGGCTTGGCGCCCTGCGCCATCTTGATCTGCAGGTCGTCAGCGTGCGCAAGGTACGACGCCGTTACCCCAAACCGACCGGATGCCACTTGCTTGATCGCTGAACGCTTGTTGAATTCTTGATCCTGTGACGAAATTAAATCAACAATTTGTTGTATAAAACTATTGTATTGCTGTTCTGATGATAGATATTTTGTTTAATTTCTTTAATCGCCTCAAATTTGAAGGATGCAGGGATCCACATCTTTCAATCCGAAATCAAATACATGGTAGTAATAGGTTAGACGTAGAAAGTGTCTTTATAATCCATATAAAACGTCACGTCTCCACACGACGAAATTTAGATATGAATTTATTTTTCATGCAAAGTAGTTGTAGTCCGACTTAAGTGAAAGATATTGCAATTTACCTGGTTCAGATATCTATCAGCATTTTCGCCACCTTCACCAGTGTTGGACTTCCCGCCGATACGGTTCATGGCTATCGCCAAAGTTGTATGAGCTTCTAGAGAGATTGATCCGAATGACATGGCACCTAGAAACCGAATAGATACCAGTCAACAGAGGAGTACAATTATATAAGATAATTTCAATGACAGTGCATGACAGAAAATTTGTTGATAACTAAACCGTTTTGTAACAAATTCTACATTTAATACATTAAACCTTGTTTGTGTCGCGTTTCGCTATTACTGAGTCAGATACAGGTAATTCCGACAACCAAAAACTGCAAGTATTTTTTTATAGAACGTTACAAACTTTTAAAGAAATAAAATGATTCAAGACATAAGTTAGTAGACATAAGTCCATAGGCGATGGTAGCCATCATTTGTGCTAGGTCTAAACTGTAAAGAAAAACAAACTTCAACAAACCCGTAGCAAATCTCTTGACGATCTCGGAGGCAGGTTCCACTTCGGTTATGGGTATGGGCTCGTCTAGCTTTACCAGCTCCAGCTGACCGCGAAGAGTACACGCTCTAACTGACTCCAGCGCACTTTCCCTGTAATTGTCAAATAAGTGTGACGAAAATTTGTTACCTTAAAATCATTTTATGAATAGCAAACAAAGTATTAGAAATAAAGCTAAAATATTAGAAATAAATTCCTTACACCAAAAATATCAGTCATAATACTTTGTCTTCTATAGCATTTTTAAATAGCTAAAAATTAAATAAATTAATTTATGTGTGAAATTGGATATTAAGTGTATAATGTCGATGTCAGTTCTTTGTTAAATTCATTGAGATCTACAGTATAATTTGAACCTAATGATATCCATATCAGTATTGATTAATACAACTCACTTGAACCGGTCGTAAGCAGATGAGCTTTTATTCAACGCAGCTTCCTGCAGATTAGCAATGGACATGGGATCGTTAATATGTTTTTCTCCGCCCGCGCGCCAGTGGTAGTTTCCTGGATTTCTATAAAATAAACATTTTCTCTTCAATTTCTGTTTCAAAACCCGTGAAAAAAAACTAAACTATAACTATCACTTGTTCAAATCATTTTCCGGATAAGCTTTAACGTCTTTCCATTAATAAACAGGCTATTCAACAAAGAAATTCTGGTCTATTGGTAAATTATTATGCGTATTGTATCTATATAAAAATGTCTTTTAGCTGATTGGACTCACCTCAAAACGAGCGTGTCTCGACAATCACCATAGGATAGGGCATGTCTCTCAAATATCTCCTTTGATAAAATTTCAAAGGTCACTCCACCTAAAGAAGAAAAATGATTTAAATTTAATACTGTTGTTTGATAAACAATTCTGAACATAATAGACTTTAATGTGTGATAAATAAAAAATATACAAAAATATTTTTACTTGACTTGTGATCAGAACAACTTACCAATCCTAGACTGCGTTCCCTTGAAGCACTTATCAATGACTTCTTCACTGAGGCCGACTGCTTCAAAGATTTGAGCGCTCTTATAGGATTGCAGCATACTGATGCCCATCTTGGCCATAACTTTGGCCAGGCCGGTCTCGATGGCCTTCTGATACGCGCCGTAGATGTCGGCGTCCGTCAGACTTGAGTCTATGATGTTGTCGTTGCGCAGAGAGAACGCGAGCTCGAACGCTAAGTATGGACAGATTGCGTCAGCTCCGTAACCTGAAAATAAGTACAATAACACATATTATGACATTTACCAAATTTCTTTGAATTCGAAATTATTTTCGCATGATTATACTATTGCACTGACATACATGATTAGACTGTGCGCACTCATTTATAGTAGAAAGCAAATAAGCTTGTTTGCCTTTGTTCTTGTGTGTATATGAATTATAAGTAAATAAATAAAATTTCTGCAATTCCAAAGTATTGACTACGTCCTAAAAATTTGCTTTAATTGATAAAAAAAATATTTTGAAATTAATGTGAATGGTGGAATGGAGTTACGGCGGTATTTTTATAAAAATAAACTAGATGTTGAAGTTGTTAAACACTACTGGCAGACAAATGATACAATAGTATTTTATATTTATATACTCCAGAGTGTTTATTTCACATACCTAGTAACACGCACATATGGTGGACCTCACGAGCTTCTGCTGTCTCGACCAAAATACCAACTTTCATTCTCTGACGCGTCTCAATCAAGTGGTGGTGAACCGCGCCTAGAAAAGTAAAAAAATATTGTAGGTAATATGCAATGCTAGCCTAATGGATGTATTTCGGCCTACCATTCCGGTGGGTCCGGGTGCGATCCCTGCATGCACCTCTAATTTTTCGATTTTATGTGCTAATCATTATCACTTGCTCTTCGGTGAAGGAAAACATCGTGAAGAAACCGACAAGCCTGAGAGTTTAAAAAAAATTCTCGAAGGGCATGTGAAGTCTACCAACCCGCACTTAGCCAGCGTGGTGGTACGTGGCCTAAATCCTTCTCATTTGAGAGGAGACCGGTGGTCATCAATGGAACTATGATGGGTTGATGATGATGACGCACCGAGCGCCAGCAGCGAGCTGATGGGCACGCGCGCGCGGCCCGCGGCGCGGTCGGACAGCACGAGCAGCTGGCAGCCATCACGCGCCGCGCGCTCGGCCTCCAGCGCCGCACGCCCCAGCGCCGGCTCCAGCCCCGCCGCGCCCTCCGCCGCCGGGAAAGTACAGTCCAGCACGCGGCACTGCGAATACCACCAAATAATATAAACATAAATATCTTAGGACATGCACACATTTACATGAATCATATACTATTTATCATGTACATACTTAGGGTAAGTGGTCACCGTCGGCTATGAACAATTGCAACACCGGAGGGGTTGCCCTTGCGTTGTCAGCTTTCAAGGACTCTTTTAACGCCTTTTTTTACTGCTATGGTATGTGCATACCTTCCAGCCCCGGTGAGAAGTGCGCTTGAGCGCCTCCAGATCGGGTATGGAGAGCACGGGCTGCGGCAGAAACAGGCGGTGCACGAACTGCGCGCTCGGCTTCAGAATGTTGGCGGCCGGCCCGATCGGACACAGCAGCGACATCACTATCTTCTCCCTGTAAACACCCAATAAGGTTTATTCATATTTTTATTCTATGTTACATAAGTATTAAAAGATTAGCCACCCGTTAAATTCATATCTGATGGTAAGTAACCTACAAACACATGTTTACATTAGATATACTTCAATCATCATTTAAAGAAAATGAGAGGTTGTTAAGGAAAATCTATTCATTTGATACAATATAAATAACAATATGAAAGTACCTGAAAGGATCGATGGGAGGGTTAGTGACCTGCGCGAACAGCTGCTTGAAGTACTCATACGGCAAAGGTTGGAACTGCGACAAGCACGCCAATGGAGCATCGTTGCCCATGCTGCCCAATGCTTCTTTCCTGTAAATCATATTGATTATTAAAATGCTCTTTTCTTATCTTAGAATTGTAGTGATGTAAGAACAAAAGAAAATATAGAAATTTTTTGTATAAAAACATTCTTACGAGTGTTTGAAACAAGGTTTACACAAAGTCCTTTTTAATGCCAAAAATGAATTTCGTTCATTAAAATACCATTTTAATCAACTTTTTTGATAATCTATATTATAAAAATAATACCCACTTATTTTGTATCATAGGCACCAGCAGCATATTGATAGACTCAATAGTATATCCGAAGAGGGCCAGCCTCTTGTCCGAGAGTCCAGATATGGCGCCGTTCACAGACCCATTGGTAACACTCCCGTTTTCGAGAGCTACCGACTTGTGAATGTCTTCCATCGTAATCTGCAACAATATTTTAATATAAATCCACATTCTTCATTTGGAAGGGTAACAATCATGCTTTATTTCTCGTGCATTTCACTCTTTGAATTATTGTGTGGGTTCCTTATGACAAGGGATACCTATATATTCATATATAGGGACGCCAATTATATCTTAATTAAATAGTTTTGCTGGTTTCTTGATAGTTAAAATCACTCTATACTGATATCACAATTTGTTTAGGATGGGTCTACAATACATACGAGGGTAAAGTGGATTCAGGCGATAAGAGGATAATATTTTGACTAAGTAGAAACATGATTAAAAAAAAATCTTTGATCTTTCCAGATTCAAAAAAAGAATTTATAAATACGCATAGCATTCTGAACGTCGTCTAACAGTCTTCTTGCCTGAATCCATCTTCACGATATAAAGCAATAAAAAAATTAAGTAGGAATTAACAAAAAAGACAGCAAGTACATACATAGATATCGTATTCTACAATAGCTGTTAATTATCAGATCAACTATTTGTGTCACTAGAATTTTTGGAATAAGCAATTTTGAAACCACATCACTCGTCTTAACTCACCATCTATCATGTGGTTATATATTTATCCAACACCATATAATGTAGCATGAAAAATAAAGAATATTTTCTAGTTATAATGGGCACTTTTAATGTGGTTACATTAAATCTACACTAATATCTTTTTAATTTTTGATGATATCATCACCTCACCCTATTATTCTATTTCGAATGTATTGTGTTGTGACAAAGTTCGTTAACTCAGGTCCACAAGATGCGTTGTGAATTTGAATTTTTTTTTTGAGAAGATTTAAAATAAATCAGTGACAGCGTATGTTAATATTTCAAGAATAAATTACAATATATATTATTTTTATTTTTATTGACATTCATATCACAAACTGAATTTTACGCGGGCAATGTCGTGGGACAGCTGATTCATAAATGTAAATTTTATATTAGAATTAAGATCACACAGACATTCTCTCGCGAAACTTCTTAGCAAGAGGCAAGATTATTTTAATAATGATAATTGGCTCATATGCATGCAAACAACGTTTGAAGAATCAATGCGATCCCAGCGTTGAAGAGGTGAATTTATCTATAGGATGGCTTATTTAAAATCTTTATCTAAACAAAAACATATTTTATATAAATCTTTGTAATACTGAGTATATTGACTTTTTTAGCAAACTATTATGATACAATAGCTGTTTTTATTAAATTAGGGATTCCCAAAGTGCTCGATATCAACGTTCTCGATATAAACATAAACGAAAAACGCAGTTTTTAAATTGGTAAGTATTTTGAATCAATAAGAAAAAACTAGAGCTAGGATTTTTAAAGTAATTTGGCTATGGGGGTCTGAGGTATCAGTTCATTTAAAAAAGGTGTTTCTTGCCCAAAATAGTTTGGGTATCTCTGTTTTAAATTAAAGCAAACAGGCACAAGTAAAGAATACAGTATGTTTTTTGTGCCTCAAAAATCTTTAGTTATAAGTTTTGTTACGAGAGAACATACAGTGGTTACATATAAATAGAGTAAATAATGAATATACTAAAGATTGTCCGTGTTCAGCCTTTAAAGGCGTAATACCCTAACGATGTTTTACTTCAGCGGCTTACCACATTAACCACGTAACTGACGATATCAGAAACTAGCATTGTGATCGGCAAGTAAGTAAGACATCTGATACTTAAATGTTTGTGTGTTTAGGTCGTGATTGTGAATATTATGTGTTAAAAAGCTGTGTCAAATCGTTAAATTACTTTTTTGTGTGTTAAATAAGTGTCAGTTTAAACTTAGGTACGTACTTAAAGTACGCACTTTAAGTAGGTATGTGTTCTTACTGTTCGCGATCCTTGTTCCACCTGTTTTTCTAACCTTACTCAATCGTGGTGTATTATTTGTAGTGTGCGACTGTACCTTCGGCTATTTTCGGCCAAATCTTCGATTTCGCCGCAGATAGACCGAAGTTTTTTTTAGTGAGGTACTTGCGAATGAACGAAACATTATTATTAATTAATTTAAATAAATACTTATTTTGTCTTTTAACCAATATTGAAATGAATTCATTAGTCTTTGATTCTGACTTTGGTTTGATCGACGGTGTAGGGTTGTGAAAAAAACCGGTCAATTGACTTCGCGTCAATTTCTTCTTTCTTTAGTCTTCAGTCAGTCAGTTCTTTAGTTATTTTTTTATTTCTATGTAAGCTTTGCGTCCTATTCCTTGTACCACTGTGTGTTTTTTAATCTTGGTGTCTCTTTATTCATTGTTTATATAATAGTAAAAATAGTGACCTGTTCCTTGAGCCATTCCGAGTGCGGACGACTGCGTGCAATATCCATCTTCAGTTCTACGTCTTGAATGATACGCTGCGCCTCTGTATCCACCAGCAACATGCGGCCGGGTTTCAGCCGACTCTGTCAAATATATATAATAGGTGACATAAACATACATATTTAGCAAATGGTAAAACAGATCTCGGAGCGGTATCACCACCACACCCACTTTTACCGCGAAGCAGTATTAGTATTGGATTTTGGTAAGAAATATGTGGATGTCAACAGCTTTTAAATTTGATAAATAAAGCACCTGGGGAAGTTTAAAATTTATGCGATCATATTTTGTCCTCACATAGAAGTAGCAACGGTTCTGTGTACGGCGTTAGGTTGGATTTTAATATTAGTTGAGGTTGGATGTCTATGTCTATGGACTGACTGCAGACCATAAACATCAGTTGGCCTGTTCCTATTTACTACTTATTTACCAAAAAAAAAAATTAAATCTTTATTATTAAAACTTTCGTGAGTGTCTTTACACATTTTTATAAATATCTCCGTATATATAAATATAACAGTCTCCGTCGCGACCTGACGACCGACGGGAGCTCTTGATGAAGAACCTCGTATAGGTTTGAAACTAGTCGGG
>DWNH01002056.1:0-10357 GCA_018249895.1 Tiana niger | reverse complement strand
GGTCCCTGAGTCTTTTCATCCTTTGATTTTTCTGAACTAATACCTTCAGTTACCGTTTCTAAAGGTACAACTTCTGTCACACTTGTCCCTTTTGTGATATCGGACTTCACTTCTTCAATCTTTTTTTCAATTTCCTTGATTATATCTTTTTCAGAATCAGTCTTTTCGGATAGTTTCGTTTTCTCTGTTGATTTTTCATCAAATTCACTCAAAAGTTTACTCTCGGTAAATATTGAGGTTTCTTGAGATGAACTAGATGAAACTTTGACCATCTTTGATGTTGACCTCTCTTCCTCTATAAACTCTTTGCTTATTGTAATGCCGTCAGAAGCATCGGATGCTAATGTCTTTGAAACATCAAAAGAAGAGTGGTCTTCTGAAAAAGTTTTTTCATCGATTGATCTTGATGTCTCTCTGACACTTTCAATTGAGACTTTTGAAAAATCTTTAGTTAAGTCGGCGGTAGAGTCTTTTGATAATTCATTTGTCGCAAAATCTCTTGACGTATCTTTACTATCTATTGAAGACTTAGAGTAGTCTTTTGTTAAATCTATTGATTTTTTAGATAAATCTGGAGTACCTCGATCTTCCCCTTGATCTTCAACTTTTGAATCTTCCTTGGTCTCCATTGAAGTTCTAGAGGGATCTTTAACTAAATCAGCTCCACTAATTTTTGAGAAATCAGCGGATGTACCATCTTCTAAAACTGACTTTTGATCTTCATCGGACGATTTTGTTAACGTAGACACTACCGTAGTAACTGAAGATTCCGTTGTAGATTTTGATACTAAATCTGAAGGCAAAAAGCTATCTATATGAGTCTTCTTCATAGTTGATGTAACTGCATCAATGTTTTTCTCCTTCCTAGTGATAGACGTCTCGGGAGTGTCGTGTTTAATATCTATTTTTGATTGTTGAGGCGGTTCCGGTTCATCTTCAGGATATTTTGCTTCTTCACCGAAGAAATCACTCTAGAAAATGAAATTAGATTTATAGAATAAGTAGAAAAAAGATTACTGTAAGAGTAAATGTTCTTGATTTTACCTCTTTCTCTGGGAAGTCATCCGCGTCGTCAAGAGAGTCGGTCCTAATTTTTCTTGTGTCAAAACTGGAAGCAGGAGCTTTTGCGTCAATATCAGAGGTTGGTTCTATTATTTCCAACACCTTTGCTTTGTCCATATCTGAAAAAGAAACCATAGTCGTACATAGTTTAAAGCAAAAACATGGAAATATATTTAAATTTTTAATATAATGTCATTAATGTGCAAACCAGATTCTGAGTCAGTATAAATCTGTTCTTCCAGTTCTTCTGGAGAACTTTGAACTGAGAACGTCCTTGCATGTTTCTTTTTTGGCATGATCACAATCTCTCCGCTATCTCTTGATAGAGATTTAATTAGGCCTGGCCTTTCCTTAATTATTCTCTTGCTTTCATCAAATACCACTTCTTTTTTAATTTCTACATCTTTATCTTTGGCATCTTTTGATGTGTCTAGATATTCTTCAACAGTTGTAACTGCCTCTTCTATAATCGAATCTACAGATACTTGTCCTGCAATATCTTGTGTTCCTGATGGTTCAACAACAGGTTCCTCTGCTGAGAGATCTACATCTTCTGATGCCTGTTTAATTATTATTTCAATGTTATCCGCCATTTGTTTCATGGCAGAGTCAGACTTTTTAATACCTATTTTGACCTCATCTTCTCCAGCTGAACTAATAATAGTAGTTTCTACTTTTGTAAGTTCTTCCTCTACTTCAGTTTCAGATTCTGCAATTCTCTCAAGAGAAATTGCAGGACTAATACAAGAATGTCTTCTTTCCTCTTTAACCGGTACTTTTGCATCATAACTTCTCTTTTCTGTTTCTGGTGTAGTTTCTTTGGTAGGACTTCGGGCTGCTGCGGCAATAGTCCCTTTTTGTAAAATATCATCAATTACTGGTTTTACGTGTTCTTTAGTTATTTCTGTGGATTCTTTAAGTTCAGTTGTTTTAACGCTCTTCGTATCAATTAAACCTTCAGTTAAGTCAAACCTTCCCAAAGTGTCTGTTCTTATTTTGGTAACGTCAAATTTAGATTCACCAGTAAATTTTTTTGATTCAGTTTTTGTAGAAGTTAGAGATTTCGTATCAGTCGTTATTTCTGGCAATAAACGTGGTTCATCAATTTCAGAAGTTTGTATTATCTCTACACGCTTAGTGGAAACCAATGGTTCTGTCTTTATTATGGATGTGGTGAATATTTCCTTTTCTACAATGGGCTCAGTTGTCGTGGTTTCAGTAATTATTTGTACTTCTTTTGGTAGTTTAACGATTTCAGTTATAACTGCACTTGTAGTTTCAGCTTTGCTGATTGTTTCTGTGACACTTGTTTTGGTTCTTTCTCCGTCAACTGTTTTAGTCGTTTCCGTAACAGTGACTCTAGTTATCACCTCACCGGTGGGACCTGTCGTAGTTTCAGTTAGTGTAGTGATAGTCGTATCGCCATCTACTTTTACAGATTCAGTAACACTTGATATGGTTTTTTCTTCAACAACAGGTTTTACGATTTCAATGATCCGTGTGACTGATTCTTCTTCCTTGAGTGGTTTTATTGCTTTTACTAATGATGTGGACGATGTTACTCCTTTTGAAACTTCAGTAGGTTCAATAGTAATGCTTTTGTCACTCTCACGCTTTAATTGTTCTTCACGCTCTCGACTTAAGAACTGACTTGTAATACTTTTAGCTGGCAGTGAACTGTAATTTAAAACATTTATCAATATGGGAAAAAGGATAGATATTATAAACAATGACATTGACAATTTTAAATACTACACTTGTATTTACTAACTTACCCGGCTTCAGCAATGTGTGGCAACTTATGCACATATTCTTCAGGAAATGCTTCGACGTCATCCAATGAGTCACCATGAGTCAACTTAGCTAATTTTGATTGTTCGCTCCCTTTACCTGAAAAGGTTATTTTATAAAACGTTTAGAATTACGTTTACTATACACTTAGTAAGTTCGTTAAGTTAAGTGTAAAGTAATTCGCCCTTCAATGTAAATTACTCATTTTTTTAACGGTTTTCCTTATAGCATTCATAACTATGTATTTATTTTGTTTTTTTCTTTAAGATTTAGCCAATCCGGCATCGAGATACTATAAACACACTTATTATAAAACATGGCAGTAGCTAGAATATGTGCAAACGCAAATATTTCCAGTCTGTACGGACATTTTACAATATTTTTGTTTAGAGATATACTTAGTCAATATATTTAAACGTCACGTTTTAGGCAAGAATATTGTGAATTACCTTAATATTAAACATCTACCTGTATCTACTGTCTTTGCTTCCATTTCTTCTTTAACATCAACTTTTTCTTTTCCAGTACCTACATGTGTTCCTTGCGTTGCAATATCATCTTCGGATTCTTCAAAAGTATAATCCCTTGACTCTGTCAAACTGTGAGCATCTGATAACCGTTTCTCATCGAGACGCAACTCACTGACAGAACCTGAACCTGCTGATGTTACTGATTGTCGCTTGATCAGATCAACTAAAAAATTGGTAAGAATTTAACTAGGGAATCAAAAAATTCACTGATAGTATTATATAATAAGACAAATTTTTATTGAACTAGCTAATTATTTTCAGTGCCGATTAAATGAAGTGTCATTATTAGCTTGTAATAGTAACTATACCTTACCTTTTTCGGTTATTTCGTCTTTTACTAATTGAGACTTTGAATCGACTTTTTCGATATCTCGTACAATATCTTTTACGGATTTTGCAGATTCTTTGGCTTGTGAAGGTTGGTCTTTAACTTCTTCTTCTTCTGAAGAAGTTTTCTTATCAGTAACAGCATCTTCTGAACTTATTTTATCAGAAATGCCTTCCGATGATTTGCGGTCGGATATTTCAATTTCTCTGCTATCTTCTGATGAAATTTTATCAGACGCTTCATCTTTTTCAGAAGATATTTCTTCCGCTTCAGTAACAATCATTTGGAATTCTTGTTTAAGCTTTGTCGGCTCAATATCAACTTGGAAATCGCTCAGCTTTGTAATAGAGATAGATTCAGTACGTGAATGACGTTTAGGTACAACTTTTTTGAAAACAGCATCCGATTCTCTACTTGAATCAGAGTCTTGTTTTTCTTCAAGTGCTTTCGGATCAATCCTGATAGCCGTAAACCCAATACTCTCCTCAAATTTCTCATCACCAAATCCACTTCCAGAATCACCAGTTTCCTCATATTCGGCTCTTTCATCAAAATCAGACGAAGATACTTTGGCTTTAACATCAGATTGCTCTGATTTTAATGATTCTGCTTCGGAATGACGTCTAGAATCTGTATGCTCAGAATCTTCTAGCGAATCTGAGTATATTCGTTTGGAGAAGAAACATTCTTGGACAGAATCATCTTCGGGGACGGTTTCTATGAACTGACGTGCTTTAGCACTAATAACTGGAGATTCTTTGGGAGATACCTGAAATTTAAAATTAAGGTTAACATATTATCTGTTAGTATTAGCGCGATGATTTCCATGTAAAATAATGTCTAACACACCTTTTGTGGTTCCACTGGTATAAGAGTAGGTACATGAACTTGAGCACTATGTTCACTTTCATATTTTAGGAACTCTATAGTTTCATATTTGGCTGAAGTTTCTTTAACTTCTATACTTTTTTCCATTGATGTTACTTCAATTACTTTTTCTAAAGGCTCTTTCTCAGGTTTGTGTACTGGGCTAGTACCAATTTGATCTTCTAAATCCGAAAATTGTGATGCTTCATCCAGAGAATCACTTCTATGTTTTGAATAAACCTAAACAAAATGACAATAACAATGAACAAATTTTGCAGAAAAATTATACAAGCCAATATTACTAAAAACAATCATACTTTTGATTCAGTTTGAGATATAAAACTAACATCTCTTTCAGTGCTTTGTTGTAGATCCGCTAGGGAGTCAGCTTTATCATAAGCAGAGGGTACAGAAGATTCTTGTGAAATTTTGCGGCCGGTTAATTCCTCCGATCCCATGGAATCCGTTTTGGTGTGCTTACTTATTTCAGACTTCAAACTTATTGAAGACTGCTGGGTTTCCACCTGAAATAAAAAAATTGAAATGTAAGCCGTTGTACGTTTATTTACACGAATGTTAGTTGTATTTAATTGCTTAAAAAACTTTTAGTTTACTTTGTTTTTACTAATGTAAACTCCATAAACAATTTTTTTGAAAGATATAGATTTTGACTAAGTACGTCTGAAAGTATTTTTCTGAATTAGCTTGATTATTACCTTTTCTTTTATTTTTTCAGTTACTGACACTTCTTTTTCCTCTAAAGTTTCAGTAATTTCTTCTTCACTCACTCTGGTACGTAATTCTTCTGTTAGTTGACGTTCCATTTTGTACTCTTTAATCGCAACTCCTTGATCATCTTTCTTGTCATCGTCCCATTTTCGGTCTTTATCTTTGTCGTTTTTAGGTTCATGACTATCAGATATTTTACCTAGAGTGAATTTGTCTCCATCAATTTTTGACTTTAGTTTATCTTTTTCAACTTTTACTGTTGTTTGAGATTCAGTTTCCGTTTCTGAGTCAGTAGATTTTTTCAGGAACTCACTATCTTCCTCAGACGAAACTTGCACTAAGGTTGAGTCTGTTCTTACAGTTTTAGGGAAAGGTTTTATTTTTTCATCTTGTTTTATTTTTGAGTCAAATTGTTGTATCGTTTCCTTTACCGATTTAACGGATTCTACATGTTTTTCAGCTTGTATTGATATCTTTTGGGTTACATGTGATTCCATTTGCCTAGATTGTTCTCTCACGAATTCTTGCGTATACTCGATTCCTTGGTCTTGTTCCAACAATGTGTGTTTTTTTAGTGCTTCTTTAGTTAGTTTAACGGGTATTTTTGACGATTCCAATACCGGTATTCGCGTCATTTTAGTTTCAAATACATGAATTTTGTCTCTTAATGTAGATTCCGCGACATCTTTTTCTTCTTCTGTAACTAAGTCCGGTGACTTTTCACCATCCTCAATTTTTTCCTCAACCCTGGAGCTATCGATTTCTTTTTGTGAAATTATTTCTTTTGAGTGTGTTTCAATCCTACTTTCCACAGTTTGCTTTGTGTCTGTGCTTTCAGTAGTTATAGATTTACGAGGTGTAATTGTAACATTAGAGAAATCACCGGACGGGAATCTCATTGATTCATTTCTCATATGTCTTTGTAAATGTTTAGGAGTTGGTTTAGCTGGTGATGATGGATCAAATTTCCTGAATTGTTCTATGGGCCTCTCCGGTTTTGGTTCCTCTTTCTTTATCTCCATAGACTCTTTTGGTACCTCAACTTCTTTTATTTCTTCAATCTCAGTGGACTCGGGGGATGGCTTTGACTGAGTTCTTTCTAATTTGGGCTCTTTTTCTTTTACCTAAAAGAAAGCAATGTAGATATTTGATTATGACTACAAACGATGCGGTATTCAATTATTTTTAAAACTGCTAAAGATTTTTTTTACCTGTTGTTCAATATCGTGGAATTTTTTGATGTCTGGCTTTATTTGTGTTTTTATTTCTATAATTTCTTCTCGTATCTCTTTCTTTTGCTTAGAAGCTGGAATTTTACTTGAACTTAGCTTCTTTGTTATTTGCTCTTTTCTTTCGGCTACGCTCTTTTTAATATCTGTAAAATACATATAATAAATAAATAAATAATTAAAATATAATTGTTAAAATTACACTTTTAAATTTATAAAACATCTTACTATAAAAAAGTGCAAATCATATCTCATGAATACAAGTCGAATTTTCCCCATATAAATAAAACACGTCCATTTTAAATCAGATTATTAGTTATTTCCCTCTGCGACATACAAACAGTTTTCTTTCTACACTTATAAAGTCAATTTAATTTTCTAACATCTAAATTATCTTATATTCAGTATATTCATTTTTATATACCTTCATCTTCTTCGCTGTCTTCGCTTGGCGTTGGCGTCCTTTCAATTTCACTCTTATCAACCACAGACTTCTCTTCTGGAGAGTACTTTGCTTCATCTTGATCGTGTTCAGATTCAATCCGTTCGGCAATTTGATTTTCATCATAAATCTTATCTTTTAGTTTGTTGTCTTCCTCAGCTGTAAATATCGTTAATTTTACTACAATAAAGAAAAAAAATATTTTTGTGCTATATACTAATAAGTAACTTAGACAGTTTTTAAATTACATATTTGGTAATATACTAATAGTGTACCTTTATATGCCTCTATTTCTTCAGAAGCTTGTCTTTCTTGATAAATGTTACGTTGTATACGCCTTTCATTGATTGTCTCCGATTGAGGAGCAATAATGTCATCTCTTCCGATTCTACACAACGCCAGCTCAAGGGAATTATCTAAAATATTTATAAATACTCTTAATAATAAAAATCAACATCAAGAGTCTCCTCCAAATTTACGATTAAAATAAACTGTAACAACTTTTACGGTTCATATACTTTTTGAAAATAAGTAAAAAGTAATAGCAGAAAAAAAATCTGCGACGTAGTCAATAATCTTACATACTTAAGCAGAAGTATATAATTCTCTTTAACTCTCCTACTAACTCTTTAGTCTCCAAACAACATAGGATTTTTCGTTCGAATATTCCCATAATACTTAGTCGTATTAAAATAATTTAACCTTACCCTGCGCTTTAGTTCCAGATTGAGTCTTCCACAGTTTTAGCATCAGCTGAGCCTGTTCGGCCGCAGTTATACGTTTTGCTTGTATCTGATTAACAGTTGCCACGCTGACGCCGAGTTCATAGGCCAACGCAACCCAGTCCTTGCCAAGGAGGTTACAGATGTCTTCCAACCTGATTAAATCAACATTATTATAGCTATAGAATAAAAATGTTAATATACACATAAGTGTATGGTTATCTTTTAAAATCTGCCTGCAATCTGCAAAATGCCTGCATAATTGCAGTTGTCTTGCTTCTAAAATACAGTTACATAAATAAAAAATAAAAATATTATATATTTTTTTATTCGAAACGGTTTGGAGTTCCCAAGTATAATGTTAATAACAGTAGTGTATTGTATGTCACTACACTACTGACTAATACTACTTTTTACAGAACAAAAACAAAGTATACAAAATACTGTTTTCAGCATCAAAATGTGAATCACTGAGCGCAGTCATGAAATTGATAAGTTGTGCGAGAAGAGAAGCATTAAAAAGGTCTAAAAAATATTAAATTTAAACTGTTAATTTTTTAAAAATAGTATTTATTCTCTAAATAAACTTTATTACTATTCATGATGACTGAAATACCGGCTTATTCACGTTCACTTTCGCGTGTATTTTTCACGTGTATTTTTCCGACAGAGACAGGCTCCGCCGCGACCTCGCTGCGACCGACGGGAGCTCATGATTATGAACGTCGGGCAGGTTTGAAACTAGTCGGGCAAACCCGAAAAATACACGTGAGTAAGCCGGTATTTCAGTCATCATGAATAAATTAACTAGTTAAATTCGTCAACGGAAATTAACGTTAACGTTTTGTTTAAGGTTTCGTTGATCGGAAGTGTACTCGTTAACAACATTAACTAGTTTTTCAGTTAACGTTTCGTTGACGGAAAAACCTTCAACAACCCATCGCTACTACTCGTAGCGTACCTCTTTGCAAAAAAAGTTAAAAAACTACCCCGCGTCCCCGCGCACCGCCGCACGCCTATGACATAGCATAGACAATTAACGTTTTGCGTCACTAACAGATGTGTTGATACTCTTGAGGACTAAGATGGTCGCCTCGCATTTAGTCTGCTCCGGCAACTACACCTTTGCGAAACAATAAATTGCTTTACGGTAGAATTGGGTGTGGCGGTGGTATTTCGAGCGGCGGCCTAACACCTAAAAAATAATTAGTTTACTATCTACGGTTCATATTCTTTGAATTTCATGCACAAGTATGTAGAAACTATGTTAATCACCATCAATATTGAAAAACGACCCATATAAAGGCAAAAAAAAACATTTTTTTTATACTTTAGCCACTACATACATCGTTATTAATCAGTGCAGGTAATCACAATCAAACCAAGCAGTTGTAGCTAATGATGTATATGTCTTCAAATCAAACTACATAGTATAATAAATAACAGATTAAAATATATTTAATGGTCAATTCTGATCAAAAAGTCTTGGCAGTATCTGATTAAAAAATCTTTGTCTAAAACTTTCTTATGGTCGTCAGACTAAGTTATTGACAATAATTAACAATAAATAATAAATAAATAAATATCTTTGGACCCCTCAAACGCAGTCATCTGATCCCAAATTAGGCAACTAAGCCTGTGCTACTTATATAGATAACAATACATACTTATATAGATAACAATACACCTAGACACAGAACAAATATTCGTGCTCATCACACAAACAGTTGTCCTGGATGGGAATCGAACCCATGACCTCCCGTTTAGCAATCAGGTTCGCTAACCACTAGACCACGAGGCCAGTCAATACCCGGGTATCAGGGTTGTGAAGAATTGAAGGTTTCCCCTCGTCACCAAAAAAAAACGAAGGTGTAGGATACATTCTGTACTTTCGAGGAACTATCTAAAGAATCGGAAAATTAGTTTACGGACTTAGGGTTGAAATACATCGGAAATAGAGTCCGTGTTTAGTTTTCACGGCGATGCCGCGTCGGCAACTCGTGTATCGTGAATGAATTCGTGTTTTAATGTTCTCACGAAAAGCTTTGATAAAATAGATAAGTGTTTGTCACAATAAATCGTATGCAATTGAGAACATTTTAAGGTTATCTGAGTGAGATTTTTGATGAAAATAATTGTGTTACGTTTCGCCCAGAATTATTGGTAATAAAATGATAGGTAGGTACATAAATATTCAATTTAATTTCTAATTCTTGGATGAATGAAGATGAACTTTCAATATTACAATTGTAAAATTTTGTTTAATGATTTGGATTATTTATTTTCTAATGTTGGTACTTCAATTGTTTTGATAAAACATATTTTTGGAAAAACTTATCTTATTAACTATAGTTTATTTTTTTTTTTAAATAGAAAATTTTTAATTTTGAATTTACGACTATTATTATAGATAGGCTATTTTTCTTTCATATAATTATTGTCTATAATATATATATAGTCTATGGTCACAAATGAAAGATTCACTCCTATTAATAATGAGTTTGCGTATGGTTGTTTGTTCGTTGCTTTTTTTTTATTGAATAAAAATAGCACACGAGCGCGCAGGCCACTTGGTGTTAACCGATTCAATGCGGCGGTTTTTTGGACAAACTTTTACGCCTGGCGTCAAACAAATATTTCATGGCTCCACGGTGGTG
>DWNH01002055.1:0-10358 GCA_018249895.1 Tiana niger | reverse complement strand
GTGGACTGATGACCTGAAGAAGATAGCGGGAAACCGCTGGATTCTAAGGGCTCAGGACCGGACGGAGTGGCGCCAACACACGACACAGGAACCTAAAATCCTAGTGTGGAGCTACGGGTGTGAAGCGTTATTTTTATTTTTATAATAGATATCCATAATCAACTTTACACAGTGCAGCAGGCCTACCTGCAGCGTTGCTGCTCCTAAGATCTAAATTGGTTGGCTGGCATTTAATATGTTCCCCGGTGACTACACCCTTCTTCCGATACACAGCTTCATGGTACACTGGGGCTGGTAATTCTCCGGTTAGCAGGAACGGATCAGTACAGCACTTAAAATATCAGGAAATGGGATAAGAGACCGGTCGATAGTGTACATGTTTATTGTGTTCCGCAGTGTCGGAGGGCGGCGCCAACAGCTCGCAGTCCTCGGGCTCGGCGCACTCTGCGCACGACGAGGCGCGCCCGCCCCGCGCGCTCCGCCCGCCCCGGCAGCCGCGCCCACACGGCCTGCAGGTCACGCTTTCTTATATTGTACTAGCCGACGTGGTAGCCGTTGTTGGTTTCATTTGTTTTTTTCAAATATAGTCTGAGGAAGGCGACTCCTCGTCGAGCCAGGAGTCCGGCGCGTCCGGAGCGTCCGGCGGATCTAGCGGGGCGGGCGGGGGCGGCGTCGGGGCCGGGGGCGGCTGCGTGCGCGGGCGGCTGGCGGCGGCGCCGTTGCTGGCGGCCGCGCTGCGCCTGCACGCCGACCTGGGGGACACGCAGACCGCCGCCGTCGTGTGCCTCGTGCTGCAGGACCACAGGTACTTACACACAGGCTGTGCGTGGTTCACGTACGACCGCCCACTATGGACAGCGACGCACCGCGAATCGAGAGCCTTCCAACGATGCATGTCAGTGTATGTAGATCTTGAGATTCGCAAACGCTATTACACTACTAAGTCCGCACTATCTTCACATGTTCGCATACTCACACACTCACTCACATACAAACACACACAGTCATACACAAACACGCAGAAACGCACGCACACTTAAAATGTTCTTCACCTGGTCAATGTTATTGTGCAACAAATGTGTGCAAAACATTTTCAAGTTAATCATAAACCGACATATGTCAATACAATCTGTTACAGAAACGAGCTGTTTCAATACATAGACGAGAGCCTCCAGGAGCAGTGGCTGCTGGGCTACATCGAGCTGCTGCAGAGGCACAAGCTGTACAATGTTGCGACGGAGGTGATTTCACAGTTTTATCGTTTAAAAGTCAAATTTATAGCATTTTTCAAAAAATTTTTACCGATTGTTAAATTGTGTTCTTACCCTGTCAACACATGGTGCACGAATGCCTCGTCAACACAATCAACTGAGCCATTGTATGACTTGTCGTATGAAATATGACGTTCGACTATTGTATGTTCTACCTAAATTCACTTTCCCAGCCGTTCATATAATGTAAGAGTTTTATAACAATGAAAGTAGGAGTTCTTAGTAATTCTTCAAAAAAAAAAGTTATATGAAGTAAACTTCTTTGATGACAAATAACAATTAATAAAGCCATATGATTTATATTTAATTATTATTATTATTATTTAATGTATTGACGTAACTAATATAATGACATTTTATTTACCATAAGTCATATATTTATAAACAAACAGTTTAACACAATTTCAGCGAATGAATATAATCATAGTTTATAGCAATGTCGCTGTGGATGCAGGTGGTGCGCTGCGCGTGGCTCAGCAGCGTGTGGACGCTGTCGCAGCAGTCCAGCAGCGTGGCGGCGTGCTGCGCGCGCTGCGGCCGCCGCACGCGCCCGCGCGCCGCCTGCGACCGCTGCGCGCCGCGCCTCGCGCCCGACGTGTGCGCCGTCTGCCACCAGGTGCGCCGGACTTGTCTCTGCCTTGCTAGCCTTGACAGAGCTTTTGGACGCCTTTATAAAGAACTCCAATTCGTAGCCCTATCAATACTTCACAGTTAAATTTGTTCTAAAATTTGCATGTTCACTTATTAAAATGAATTATTGAAGGTTACCATTAATGATTAGATGAAACTTCTTTCTTCGGCGGGTGGTGTGATGGTAGCAATGTGATGTTATCATCAGACCACTTAGTTTAAATGAGCACTCGCCATTAGAGATGTAAGACACACAGACAATCAATATCTCTGTGTAAGCTCAGCTGTTCGAGCTTATCAGTAACATTAAAAGTAATAAAGTGAATGGTACGTCTTTGTCCAGACGGATTGGGGTAAAGTGATATTGGGTGGGTCCAAGCGTGAGCAGTACAACATATATGGTATGCGATGTCCAAACAATTCTGCTACATCCATTAGCCATTCAATGTTTACTGTTCCCTAGTAGGCGCCTCTCCGTACAATATCGTAGTGTTGAACTAGGCGGAACCTATACTACGCTAGGTACCACGTGTACCTGGAGAGCAACCAGACACCTGATAAAAACAACTCGTATAGATAACTCGACGGCCAGACAGAACAATGGTTAATACTTTATTGTACAATAGTTAATTGGTTGACGATGGAGACGTGTGCGCAGGTGGTGCGCGGGCTGTACGCGTGGTGCCAGGGCTGCTCGCACGGCGGCCACCTGCACCACATGCGGCGCTGGATGCTGGCGCGCCGCCTGTGCCCCGCCGGCTGCGGCCACCACTGCCAGCTCTGACCACGCGCCACCAGTTGCTGCACTTGCTAGGCCACACAACTATAACTATGACAATAATATCGGTTGTTCTGAAACTTGTACTGCATATATCTTGCTTCGTGGAATCGACAACAAAATGGGTTTCAGCAACTTGTCTAGTCATAAGTAGATAACAGGTAAATACAGTACTTACCATCAATTATAAATGGGAGCGAAACCACTTGACTGTTTTATCAAGGTATTTCCAACAGATGTAATCTTTATTTTTAAATTATGTAACCTCTTGACGGTGCTTAAAAGTAGTTTGTAAAAATGGTGTATATACAGTATATGTATGTACAGTCTGTATATTTAAGATAGAAATACAAATTGTGACTCCCTATAAATGAATAAGATAAAGCGCATAATTTAATATAGCTGTAAGAGTTCATTAAGTTTCATTTTGGAACAAATCAGAGGTTATCACAGATGCTTGGATGTGGTTAATTAAAAGAAATTGGTTGTTTATTAAATATATTCATAAGTTTTTATATCGTTTTTATAGACTGAATCTGTACAATATATGGACAAGTGAATAAAACACTGTTTGCTATATGTACATCGTTTTATTGAATATTTGTAATTCTTTAGTTACCAACACAACGTACATATATTGCTGCAGGCGATACTTAATAAGTAGAACCCTAAAATACACAAGTAAATATCAGTTTTTACAGTTTTACTGCAATATTATGAACTATATAAACTTTAATAAAACAAAAAACTCAAAACTTACACTAGATTGTTGCACCTACAATATGTACAGGTCTCCTGGTCGGGATCCCGCCAAGTGGACACAAAAAAGAAGTAACTTGGGAAACGTTATATGATAACTCTAAAAGTATGACAATTTGTTTTGTCAGGTTCTTTACTAACACAAATAAATAATACTGTTTGAATATTAGCATAAAGTAGAAGTTGTACAAATATATATTATATCAAAAGGTTCAAAATAACTAACGATAAGTGGAGCTTGTGTTCGTCCTCTTTGTACAAGCAAATTGTTAGTATAATCACTACCGAGAACACGGGCGGTGACGACTTGATATAAGTTTTGGTCAAATATTACATAAGTCAATATGTTATTATGGTAATTATTAGTTATACACTGTATAGCTAGGTGATTAGTGTAAGGATAAGTTTATGTTACTTATATATAGTTATACTATAGTATATAGCTATAGATAAGTGAAATAAGTATCCTTAATAGCTATACACTGTACGGCTAATAGATAAGTGTGAAGTTTTGGATAGCTTTGATCAGTGTGCATAGTACATTCCCCACTCACAACGTAGTACTAGTAAAAAGCTAAGCTAATGGAATGTAAATTCTTCCTTTTTCACTTCATAAACACCCCTAACTTTGCAAGCTAGTAGTTGAAGAGTCATTTTTTACGATATCTCAGGAGTTCAAACTCAAGTAGGATATTTGTCTAGCTTAAGCTCGAGTAGCGGCGGCTCGCGGGCGGGCGGGGCGGCGCCCGGGCTGAGGCGGCTAGCACAGGGCGCAGCAGTCGGGCGCGCAGCGCGGCGCGGAGGCGGGCGGGGCCGGCGCCGCGGCGCCCTTCTTCTGCTGCGACATGGTGCGGATCAGCGACAAAAAAGCCTGCGGAATCAGGTCGGTACAGACAACATATACTTACGACTGCAATTACTTAATAGGCGATTAGGAAGCGGGCACTTGGCTGTCTTGCAGGTCGTCATGGTCCTTGGAAAATAACAAAACAAAAGGGGTTTATTGAGGTTCTCTAAACTAGTTTGGAATTTTTGTTTTATTTAATATTCTATGTTGAAATTATTAAAATTGTTTCAACAGTTTCTTTGCGTCTGTGAAAAAGAAACGCACGTAGACAAAATTCTACGAATGATTGATCACGTTTGTGTTAAAAAATATATTAGTATATGTATGACCAGAGTTATAACCGATAAAAGTATTACAAGTATGCGCTACATGTAGGGACATCCCTGTGTATTTAAATGAGACTATATTTCATGTAACGTAGTTTTCGGGAACCTATTTTAACTTGATAATAAAAATATTATAAAATAAAATGTGTGGGACAGATATAATTAGACAAACCCATATTTTGCAAATTCGTATATTTCTTGGTTATCTTTCCAGTATAAAGTGTTGGTGCCTGATTATACATTGCGTACATACATACAGATCAGTATTCCGTTACTACATGCTAACTTAGAGGACAGCTAACAGTAGGATATAAATATATCAAGAGAACATAGACACGGGTGTACATTTAACAACTATTGAAAAGACTTGGACAGAATTAACTCTATTCGCAGTTACAAGGTACTGGACTGGTACGTCCCGAGTACAGTGTACTTGTGGACTACTCTCAACATTATGCATATAAAGTACACTTACTTACCATACATCTGTCTATTTGAATTTATGTTTGTGTGGTTGTATGTACACCCATATAAGACTTTTCCCATAAGGAGAAATAAAACATAAATCTATTCTTATATAAACATATTCAAAATATAAATATATATACCATTGCTTATAGAAATCTATGTTATTACAAAACCAACGTTCGGAACATATAAAAAACTAGACGAATGCATGTAGGCAGGATTGCGTTTATACAAATACTTGGCACTGCAGGCCTTCACCGACAGAGATCAGACGCTGTCGCGCCGGGGCTGGCCGGGACTGGCCGGGACTGGCCGGGGCTGGCAGTCATTTTGTTTATATATAAATATGACCGTTTATAAAAATAATCACTAATCAATATTGAATTTTTACAGTGAATTTATATGAAGAGTCAACATCGTATATTATTTCAACATTTCATTGTCTAAATAAATTAATGAATGATATTGTTTTAATATGAATATTATTATGCAGTACAAAGACACTTGATGTTAGAAGATAAATGAACGAACGATAGAAAATATATACTGAGTTAGAAAATCCACAATAGACTGTGATGTGTGTGTCATGTAGAAAGCAGCAAGACACCGATGACGTGATCACCTAACAACATTACAAACATTACACGCTAACGAGTACTATTACTTTCCCATTACACTATCACGACGTACTAGCCACACTACCACTTACACACACACCGAAGATACTCTCCGTAGTATGCCGGCTACTTGTTGCACACATCGCTCTTCCAACTATGTTGAGAATCTATCGGATGTACATTAATCTACTTGAATTGTATAAAAGTGTATCATCTTATGTCATGACATATACTATTCATTCATTCAAAAACCGTACAATTCGTTCAGTACGTTTATTCCCATTAAAAAAGTTAAAATTAATGTAATAAATCCACAACTCAGTACCTACGTATTGATTTAATTTTCGTGTAGAGCATTGACAAGCCAATTTATAATTAATTATATAAACACATAGAAACATTGTGACAACAATTTTGACGTACCTACCAATATATTTTAAAATGAGTGATTGTCGACCGCAGGCCGCAGGACAAACCGAGGTGGGTTGACATTTTTATTTAATGCAATATTTAGGCAGCGGCCGGCAGCGGCGCCGCACTGACCACATTACAACTAGAGCATAATAATAGTCTTATGAAGCGATCCTTACACTCTCTACATTTGTTACTGACTACTGAATTGAATCATACTTCTGACAAAGTTTCTTATCAAAACGTCGAACATCTTTATCATTATTATACGAGCTGAAACTAATTTCTAGTTGATAGATGTGCGGCTCAAGTATGAGAATGAGAACCAAAGCACAAAAAGAGTAACAATTGGTTACACGCGCCATGCGTAACTATAGCTGTACTGTATTATAAAAACGTGTAAAAACTAATTGATTTTATTTAGATCATAATTTTGTTTAGGATATAAAAAAAACTATTTCTCTTAAAAAATCGGTATTTCAGTAATCATCTCTTCATTACACGTGGCGGACGTCATGCGATAGTCAATTGAGGCTGATAAATTATTGCAAACACAATTAATTTGTAAAGTCTGACGTCACACTCCGTCCATATATTTTATATTAGATCATTTATTAGAAACGTCATTGTACAGGCTAGTAACATTTGTAAAGAGTCACAGGATAATGAGCAGTGCGACATTCACATTCTAAGCACAGTGTTTGCAGATATATCACGAAACTGCACGCATTTTTATATTTCTCTTTTGTTGAATTTGATTTAAAACTACCTGATTAGATAATTAGATATCTAATTTGTGCCAAACTGTACTCGCCTTGTACTATACATAAACAAATAAATCGATCTGCTTTTAATGACTTCATAATACAAAACTATAAAAGTACTAATACTTATCAAAAGCGATCGCGCACCATGTTAAAGAATTTAATTAAAATTCATAATTGGTGTATTTCTACAAACACTGTTTGTTTCTCAACGCAGTACACAACACATTTAGCACTTAACATCTAGATAATAAATATATAACCTTAGTCACGCCCTCCGCGTGTACGTTACGACCGTGGCCCCGCCTCGTGTCCAGAACGAGGCAGCACCACGCCTCGTTAGTACAGGAATGAGATTTCTGTTCCGGCTGTTCATTTCCCTAAATTCTTCCTTAAAGACTCGTTTCCACAAATCACTTTGAAGTTATTACAATAATTGTAGGTCTGCTTACAGTACGTGGATCTGATTGGTCGTATTGTCGATCCGTACCATCCCCTAACTTCGATATCAAAAAACAAATTAACGTGCAAGCGCAATCATTTAAAATTAACAATATTTTATAGAATTCTGTTCACAATGAATCACAGGCCGGCACGGCCTCTACTCCGTACTTCATCAGGAACAGCATTCAGTAAAGTACCAGCACCAGAGCGGGCGAACATCATAGTACAATAATTTACAAAGCCTCGCAGCACAGCTCGGAGCGGCGAGTGCGCCCTACAATATGGCGCACTTGATTTTCCTGCGCTTCTTGCCCTTCACGTCGCCGTTGGTCGCGCGACTGTCGTCCGACTTGCGCGACCGGATCTCGCGCATCAGGTCAAAGAACACCTGCGGGCGAGACGGGCCATCAGCCGACACCACGGACAACACCACACGCACACACGCCCCCCTCGCCCACCGACACCTCGCCCGGACACGGCTAATAGCACAAGTTCATTGGACAACAGGCTTATATGTATCGAGTTTAGTGTGGAATAGCCCTTTATATTAGCAACTCTATTTTGTCCCACTATTTTTAAACTCTTTCTTTGTATTTTTAATGGAAGTAATTTTTGACTGATCGATTTAATGTAACCTGTGTTACTAACCGTGCGTACCATATCATAGTATATAAGCATAATACATATAGTAAACATATAATATCAATCTATAGTAGTAAGAAAACTATCCTATTGCATTCAGGACTAAAAAGATATAATTGAACTTTAAAAGAAAAAGATGCCTGACCGGTGCAGGCGGGTGGAGGCGGGTGGGAGCTGACAATCCGAGGCCAAGCAAGCCTGTGCACAAGCTCGCAAGCTCAGTGCAATAGTAGTTTAACAAAAGATTAAGAATATTTTCTATATTTACTAATTACGTCAAAAATATATGAAGAAAAAAGAGGATAGATACAATATAATGAATAAACCGTAAATCAGTAATTCTAAACTTTGGTCATTTATTAAGTAAAATACTACCGGATCGGCCCTTCGGCAGTATTCACTTAACTGTGATGCCAAAACAGAAAATAGGGCACAAAGTTTAAGCGGGGTCACGGTCACTACCAGGGCAACTGATACTTCATGACAATATCCCACAGTTGTTGTTTTGCAAGGAATTGAACACTTTTAGTAGTACCTAAAGATATTATGGAAAAATATATTTTAATATTAATTTTCCTTCCTCTCTAATTTATACATATGATCTAGATTATACGTATAGTCTACAAGATATTTGAATTTCATCATTCTAAGCTGTTACTGCCTAACTAGTACTTATAACTTTATGTAAAATATGAAATATTTATTCTGACTAATCTTTAAATGTCTAATAAATGCTTCTCATTTTTAATCGTCATAATAGCAATGTAATGAAAGTAGATGTTGGGGAAGAGAAGTGAGCAACACGAGTAGAATGACGGAGAATACGAGTGAGCGATGATTGATTGTATTAGTAATGAGACAGTTCTTGACCAGACGGTTTTTTTCTTAATTTTTTTCAATATTTTTAGAGCATCTTTCGAGGACAGTCAAGCCAGGGGTGTCGAATGAAAACTGGTGCAGTAATCAAAAATCTTATGTTAGAAGTGGTAAAACATTACTAACATAAGATGTTTACGTTGCAACTGTCGAATATTAACGACAGCATTCAATCGTAACTGCAACTATGTTTGGGTCTTTTTAAAGCCTTTATCTTTATATATGTGATCACAATTAAATCCCTGAACTTTATTTTGATCCACATTTAGATGCCAGATTAAATTAAAACTTTGCACACTGTTCTGTTTGTACATACGCTCAAAATATTATCTATGTATGTATACAGTCCATTTGAAATAACCAGTTGCAAATAAACCATCTATGGAGATGCACGTCTTTCTCTTACTAATTCCCAACAAACATAAATGTGCATCCGTAGTAGCCGTTATCGCGTGAACACACACTGATCAAGAACACGTTTGAGTGAGAATATATGAGTGAGCGGATTTCGTGCATGAATCTGTATTATGTATTGGAACGTTTTTTTGTTGTAGTTTATGATATGGCGTAGTGTGTGGTGTGGTGTGGTGTGGTGTGGTGTGGTTACCTTGTCGACGTTGTCGCGCGTCTTGGCGGAGGTCTCGACGTAGGGCACCTGCCAGTGCGCGGCGCGCTCGCGGCACGTGTCCAGCGGCACGCGCCGCTTGTCCGCCAGGTCGGACTTGTTACCCACCAGCAGGAACGGGATGTTCTCGTCGTTCTTCACGCGGAGGATCTGCTCTCTGCGCAACCAAGCATTAACGATAAATATTAACATTAACGTCAGCCTCATAAGCGGCAGAGCGAGAAGCTTTTCAAGAAAACCGCTTAACCTTTTAGCCCGATTAATGTCTCCTTGTTGATGACAAGTAAACGCCGTATAAATTCATCAATTACATCATCATGTAAGACACGGCATATCACAAACATTTCGATAATATCGTAAACATTAATCTAAACGTACAAAACTATATTATTAAACGAAATAGTGTTATGATTTTATCACGGAACGCACGGCCAATGGCAACTCTGTACGATTATACTACACCATTGAATTTGTATTATTGATCGCCTACATTATGTATTGTAATACGTTTATACGTTATAAGTACTATTGACAAATAGATTAACGAGCGATTAGATCAATCAGCATTTAAACAGGAAAACCATATTTTATTACAAAATATATATTCATATACTGTAAAGTGCCGCTGTAAGCTTTTCGAAATTGTAAATCTACTTAAACTTTAATTCAGGACATTTTTGTGATATTTGAACTTTTATTGAACTGCTACACTAACAATAGCTAAGTTGTAAGTAACATGAGATGACACAAATAATAATAACTGAGTTGTATTAAATCAAATATGGATATATGTATTGAATACTTGCCTAATATCTAACTTTTGTAATATTTGTATGCCGAAATTGGCTAAGACAATTTTGTTCTTAACGCAAATAAATGAATTGAAAGAAAGAACGTTTT
>DWNH01002054.1:0-10359 GCA_018249895.1 Tiana niger | reverse complement strand
AATACCGTAACGCTGACTGTTTCATGTGAACAACATAAAAAATATTATCCAAATACAACATAAAACAATAGAGAAAGTTCTTTATTTCTATGAATTAGTAAACAAAATATGTATTTGCTTAAGATAGAAAATATTTAGCCACTCCAATGCCGGCTGTAGTAATCGGTATCTGTACGATAGTATCGGTCAGCGAAGCATCGGTCAGTTAGCAAGGTACACAATTCTAACTATTGTCCGACAAATTGGCGCAAGATGATAGTGAATTCCAGAAACACGAATGCCAAACCGACCAATAAATCCTACACTAAATCGAGAGCTATCGATATCAATATAACTACTTAATAAAAGATTGAACATTATTTCAACAAATAGATCTAGGGAAATTCAGAGTCAGCTTCTAAGTGACATTAGTGACATTAGTGAAATCGCGGGAAGACTGACTGACTGAAGGACTTGGGAGGCCTTGAGGAATTAATTGACAGGGAGGAATTAATTACTTGGAGGTTATGTACACTCTTATAAGTGCGCTTGACGCAATGAACATTTCTATAGTCAATGGACTCTAAAAGAAAAATTTCAGATCACCTAAAATTGCTTTATCTCAAGCGTGTTTGCAAACAAAATGCAATCCCGCGATAAGTTAAAAATACAAATACGATGAAATATAATGTAATTAAGCATTGGGTTACAGCATTGTATTAAGGAACTTATCTTATAAGTACTACATTTACGATACTTATAAGATGTGGGTTCCTATATTTCTAATACCTATAAATGCCTAGAAAATATAAAAAAAAAATCCAATGAACCTGCCGTAACATGCTACTAAACTGAAGTTACATAAGTCGCAGCCGCAAGCTGTTCCAACTATACCAAGGGAACGAACTAAGAAACGGCCTCATGCAGCAACAGACGCACGTTTGTCATCGCGAACGTAGCACGCCGCTTGATCTGATAAAGACGTCTGAATGTCAACGCACCGGACGGTCACCTTGAGCCACGCAATCGCGACAAGCGAAATTTGTTAATTTCACTCGTCGTTTTTTTTTATATAAAAAACAGTACTGAAAAAAGCGATACGGTCCGCCGTGGTAAGTGGTCACTGTCATCTATGAACATCTGCAATAACAGAGAGGTGCTGCCCTTGCCTTGCCTTTAAATCCTTTTTTTAACTCCTTTTTTGAAGAAACCCATGTCGTAGCACAGTGTGAATATCTCAGAGGGAATTTTATTCCAGTTTGCACGTTCGTGGCAATAACGTCCGTGAAAATCGGACTACTGAAGATTGCCATGTATCCAATGGAATGTGATATCATCTTAGCGTGTCTGAGGTCAATACAATGCACTTACCTCAAGTAATTCGCACTATAGAGGACAATTGAAAATCGAATCACTACGGATTTTCAGTGATAAACTATGAATTGGTTAAGTAAAATTATGTACGTCATTACTGACTTAATCTTTGTACTAATTGTATGTACTGACGCATTACCTACTTATAATTTACGTAGTTATTGACGTTTGAGGTTACACCATTGCCTCTCAAGAATTCGCACAATAGACGACAATTGAAAATGGACTCACTACGGATTTCAAGTGTCAAACTATAAATTTATTAAGTAAAATTATATACGTCATTACTGACTTAATCTTTGTACTGATTGCATGTACTGACGCAGTACCTACTTGTAATTTACGTACTTATTGACGATTGAAGTTACACCATAAATATTTTATTCTAGTATGTAAGACGTATTTCTTGTATTATACAATTGTTGCGAGTAATTTATTTAGTATTATTAATCATTTATTTAAAATTGCTTTATAACTTAACTGTCACAGATAAATAGATAATTCAACGTAGTTACAATACTGATTTAAATATTTTTTTATAAATATGAAACTGTTAAGCCGCGTTTACATGTGTGTCTTTAGGGGATTGGTCGACGGAGTCTCCGTCGCGACATGACAACCGATGTGAGCTCTTGATGAAGAACCTCGTATAGGTCCGATACTAATCGCGCAATCCCGAAAAATACGTGTGTGAGATAGCCATTTTGTATTAGTGAGGCAAAAGAGGGTTAATTTAAACGGCCAGGCTAAAAACCAGTTTGATGCCTGACTTATAAATAAAGTCACAAGTACAATATGATTGGCAAGGTAACCATCTCGCAACGACAATCACTGCAACACCGACTCAACTGCCAACATAGTTTCTTCATCTCTGATCGAAGTCGACGCGCCGAAATAGCGCCCGTGGTCCGAATACAGAATACAAGACAAGGTCGGTAACTGACCGGCCGTGCACCCGCTGGGAATACGACACGTGATTTCATACAAACAGAAACAATCATATGTTGTGCGCGATGTTTAAATGTGTATGAAAATTTTATAAAAAAAAAAAAAACAAGTATCATCTAAGCTCCATTATTTCTTATTAAAAACAGATACACACCTGATCCGATACATACTAAATGTAGAAAAGCTGTATTGAAATATTAGTTACGGATTCCTATTACATTTAGGTACTATGTTATTAAAAAATAACAATTACAGCAATTAAAACAAAATATACTTATATATATAACTCAAGAGTAAACTCATTACCGACATTGGAGAGCATTACACAATGCATTTGGCATTCAATTAATGCAATTTAAAACGTCCTCCAAACTTTGGGACGTTGGTGTTGAACCCGAAAAAGTGTAAAGCCTGAAACATACTACTGGACACGAGCTAACTCATGACCGACAATCATAATTGTTCGCGCCGTTGTTTAGGTTTGTAAACTATGACATCCGGAAAGCCATATGTATATGTCCGAATACTGAGACATGTATCACTTCACTGATACTTTGCGCCCGTAAAAGTGCATTATTACCGATATCCAGCGTTATACTAAGTGACAGACTGGGGCGATGGTAGATGTCTGTATACACATATTTACCGTGAAGCAATAATTATTGTGCTTTCGACAGAACAGTATCTACACCATTATGTCTGCCAGCAATATTTACATATAAGGCAATAAAAAATAATCAACATATTTATGTGGATCACATACATCTCTGATAAGAGGTCAGCTCTATTTAAAGTCGAATTTGGAATGGAACTGCGGTGATTACATACATTGGCATCCTGTTACTTACGCACTTCCTTAAGTTAGATATATACAAAAGTTTTTTTCTAATAAATCATCTTTCGCATCGTAGTCGTTCTAAGGTTTCAGTGTCCGATACACCGATAGTTAGTTTCAAGCTGAAATAGCCGAAACTTGCGCCGAGCCGAGTCGCGCGTTAACTGTTAGCAAACTACTAACGATTGTGAAGTGCGACGAGAGTTGAGTTCGGAGCGATGCATTCGCCAAGTTTGTCGTAAATGAACGCCAGCTACCAAAATATAAACGAACATGTATTCAATAAAATAGCCTTTGAATTAATACATGCGCGCTAACTTTATTGAATACATGTTTTTATCTGTATTCAATGGACGCAGGACGGGCTCTCGACGGAATGGCGCCAACTTGAGGAGTCTATGTCCATCAGGCTACAGCCTGATTGGTGGATGGATGGAAAGATAAGTTAAGGAAGTAGTAATTTTGAAAACACTATCTTCTTGTTTTGTTACTAACTGTAGTTGATCCTGGTGACATACACGAAATGGTAAACATGAACTGTCTCCTAATGTCTCAATACAATATTAAACTGCTTACTATAAAAACTCAATTCATCGATCATCGTCATTAGATATATTTCTTTAACTTTTTTGATTGACGTGTATAGTCAATTATAATGTATTCATTCACAGGCAACATCAATTCTGAATAACAATCAATAAACTTAAGATAGCTCCATGTACCAAAACGTAAACATTCGTAAGTTTTATATAGCTTTCAACGACTGGCGCTACGTTTAAGGGATTTCAAAATAAACACATAACACAACACACATCTCAGTTACAACTCTATAAGCGTACAAACAATTTCCCTGACCACGCGCTCTACAAATACCTTCCAGCGCGATTCATAAAAACATTTTTTCGCCGGCGACTGTTTAAAATTAGCGAACAGTTGACTCCATTGAAATAGTAACGCGGTCAGCGGGTGACGAAAATAGTGAACGGAATAAGATACATACATATGTCAGGACATTGTTACTATTCTTGATACGTTTATCGGTTTCAGTTTTGATAGGTGGTAGGCTGCCGCCCGGGGAAGCACCACCGCCACACCCATATCTACCGTGAAGCAATTTATTGTGTTTCGGAAAGAGGGTGTGGATCCCGGAGTACACTAAATACGAGGCGAGGTGAAAGGTGGAGGTGTAGGGTGGAAACAAGTTACCTCACGCATCAATTTCAAAACAGTTGTTGATTAAAGAATTGTTGAAAACATGATCCTGATTTTCGACGACCTGTGAGTTGTACTTGTTACCATGCCGCCACCATTCGAAGTGTCCTGGGTTCGATTCCCCGCAGGGCAGAAGATAAAAATTATGAATTTAGATTTCTACTCTCGGTCTGGGTGTTATTTTGTTTGTGTATCCATGGTACCCACGACAGAGGATCCTAGAATCCTAGTGTGGGACTAGGAGTGTGAAGCGTTTTTTATTTACTTATTTTATCATTGCACCTCTTTAAATAAAGTTACTAATACGTCACTACTTAATACGTTGAGGAGCGATATGTCGAACTAAATCATACCAAATTATGTTAAACGATAATAAAGTCGATTTAAATGTTTGAACCAGTCATATCTTTATGTACCCACCGTTGCATTCATTGATAAAAGTGCATCGTTGTAACAAGCATAAGATTGTTTATTGTTGTTTTTCCATTCCGTAAAGAAGTACCTAATCAACAATCGTGTAATGATATACAACCGCTGCAGAGGTACTATTATGGCATGTTTGTTTGCTGAAAGTCCGCGCGGGGTGGTCAGACATAGGGTTGTCAGTTTTGAATGTAGTATATCGGACCAAAATAATAATTATAAATATCAAAATAATGATTATATTCAATACTAACAGTGCCCGGAACTTCGTTCGCGTGGGAGTCAATATTACAATATTAGTTTGTTCTTAAAACATAATTTAAGAATAGGCGGTACTTATTAGTTAAGAAGCAGTTTTCGTAAAACCCGACCCTGTGGGAATTCCGGGATAAAAAGTTATATGTCGGCCTATATATTGTGCTATAATCTACTTTATCTTCCAGTGAAAGTCCCATTAAAATCGATTCAGATGTTTCAGAGATTGACCCGTGCAAACAGAAAAAAAGATAGGCAAAAATGTTAAAAAAGTTTGTTTGTGTTTTAGTATCGTGTAAATAATTAGGTATAAGCACTTAAGAAAACACAGTTATGTTGAAATTACAAACAGACACTCCAATGTTATTTATATGTATAGATGTATAAGTCCAAGGTTGCAACGTTCATAGGCGACGGCAACCACTTACCATCAGCCTGATTGTCAGTCTCTATACTAAAAAAAAGTCCGTATACTAATTTGTTCATGTTACATTTTTTTTATTAGAAACCCAAAGCCCAATACATTATTATTCTACGCTCGCCAACCCTAAGTCAGACATCGCAACTGGAGCGATGCGGCGCCGGCGAGCGGCGGCCGGCGCGCGCGCACTTTATTGTTCCTCCTCCTCAACTAACTTCATTATGAGACGACCGTTTTGAAATTTAAATTGCGATTATACAGTAAGGGTAATGATGCACTAGGCAAATAGCTCGCGCCGGTTGCTGGATGAATTTTGAAAGTTTTTTTACTGTACAGAAGGAGCAGACAAACATGATTAATTGATATTTTTTATATTAACTAAAAATAGCAAACTAGCACGCAGGCCACCTGGTGTTATGTGGTGACTGCAAACCACGGACATCCATATGCAGCCTCTGGTAGTAGGTACCTTAGTCATACCCGTTATTGTAAATAGATGTGTTGCTACTTCTGAGGACTAAGATGATGCTCTCCGTAGTGTACTCCAGCAACCACACCTTTCTTCCGAAACACTAACAAATTGTAGTAGAATTGGGTGTGGCGGTGGTACTTCCCCTGGCGGCGAAGCTCTCACTATTAAGCGGTCACAACAATCTATGAATATCCACATTTAAATAATACCTTGAATAATCCTTTCTGAGATAGATTGTTATATTGTTACCAGTCCTGTTACACACTCGTGTATCCAAAACACAATATATAATAGGCTAAACGATAGGAAATTGTTGTAGCGTATCCTCAAATTTTCCGGCCGAGTGTCTCGTCAGTCGACGACAGCGGAGTATTAATATTAATAGACGCAATGGAAACTCAATTTATCACGCCGATTCACAACAGCGGTCAAAAATCTAGTGCGAGTAAAGCTTTACAGCAAATCATCGAACGTAACAGTATACCGCATACTTATTGAATATTACGCTCCCAGACGCCGTTTATCATAAACGTAACATCATATCATTACCGTGACCATATCATATCATACCTAGTGGTTACACAGAAGATATTTGAAAAACGCAAACTATTTGCTTTACTGAGGTTTATGTTGAATAATTGTAATAATGTATAAAATTCTAACTGTAATCTAGATTTAGCGGCAGTAGTACAATAAAAACGGTAATCTTTAGACATTGCTACTTCTCGATTTTCAATCGGTGTTTCCTGCTTAGAGTATACCAAAGTATTGGCTAGAAATTTACGAACAGCAAATAATAACAACAAAAAATTACATATAAAAGTGCGACCAGCAAATAATAACAAAAAAACTAAATATAAAAGTGCATTAAATACTATTTTCATACAATGTATCGGGCCGGGTCGGGTATATTAGATTAGATCACACCGAGCGATTACCGTCGCACACCTAGGGGAGGCCGAGCAGTGGCGAGTTCATCAAATAGATCGTCGGCCCGATACCGTCTCGAATGGAGCCAGAGTTTCACATTACGATATTGGCCTCCGCATCAATTTCGTACGAATGCGACCGATGACCGAGGGCGTTGCATTTTTGCCGATTAAAACCAATGACTCATTGGTACCTACGCGTTGGCATGCGTGTGCGGCGAACACAATGTGTGTTCGTGAAATTGTCCATTCTGGGAATCAAAATAATAAATAATCCAACCCCACTGATTAATAATGACATGCAGTAAAAACCGAGCAAAAACGACTTGCACTCGCGTGAAGAGTTCTATACGACAGTACTTATTTATAGGTGGTTTTAGGCTGCCGCCCGGGGAAGTACCACCGCCACATCCAATTTTGCCGTGAAGCAATTTATTGTGTTTCAAGCAGAGTAGTTATAAACAAAATATTAGAAATCAAAATTTAACAATTTTATTAAGCGTCACTGTCTTGACTGTATCGCTGAAACTTTTTAAATACTCAAGTTTGTATGCTCGTTAAACTAATGATTTAACCGAAACATACAAATATTTAAAAGCTACTCTACTACTAAGCTACTAAGAACACGCTAAGAGTATTAGAAGTGAAAACAAAAACAAATAATTATGACTGCCAGTCTAAACAGTAACATCGTCGTTCCCAACAAAACGGGAATCATTAACAAAACGTTGTACCTACGTGTATCGGGGTCCAAGTGAACAGTACGTACGGAACTCGTAAAATCCCTTTAGCGAAAGACTGATTTGGTGCGCTTTATTACCGCCCATAAATAAAGCTCCGGCCGATGGTTACAAAAGACAAAAACGAGACAGGTTTTATTAGTGTACATTTCCCGATATGTGAGCGTAGTCCATCCCGATATTGGGTCATCAATCTCCGGGCAAAGATAATGGTGGGTCGGTGTCGATGTAATAGTTCCTTGACCGGGCGAGGCGGCCGATTGAAATATCCACCGGGCGGCGGCCACGTGGTGCCGCTAGCCGCCAACATAATCGCCGCCGCTCACATGTGCAAATAAATCTCCGCTCGGACGACGATGGCACCAATTTCGCTAACGACTACTACAATTGACAGCCATCTACATAACATAACATGCGTCTTAATTAAGATGCAAGTTAACTATTACAGAGAAATGAAAGCTACTCTTCCTTTATTTTATCCGCCGACTGACTTTTCAAATATCTATCAATATACTAAATTATATAATAAATTAATACAAATAGTCATTCAACCAACCCACGATGTATATATCAACAATGTATAAATCGCAAGGTTTAACGATTGCTACCTAACAATATCGAACGCAACTTCCTGCATGAAAGAGCGCTAAAAACTCTGTCTCTAGCGGTCCCATTAAACTTTAGATCGCGGTCAACATTGTCAAAAATCGGTTAAAACGTACATAGACAACAAGCGTGGCCGCACTCGCTTACGTGAACCACCAGTACCTCCTTCCTCCTCCCTTTCAAAAACAGCTGAGCTTACCTGAAACAAGGAAAGAAAAAAATATTATTAGCCCAGTTTTATTCTGGTAAAAATAGCCACAAAAGATAAGTCAGCGGCCCGATGGGATCAATACGAGATCGCGAAGGTGAATGGTGCAAGTCATCGGGGTCGACAACCATCGTTGTCGGCGTGTTTTGACGCACTATTATAATGACGTCAAACTGACACAGCCAGTTTTACTGCGGGCTTTGGGAGCAATAATATTTTTCCTCCATCTAATGTCTGCGCCATACCGAAACGTTCTTAATATTAAATATTCAGTGGATTATTAATTATTACTTACATAGTTTTAACCGTTTGAAATTTTTGATAAAACCGAAAATTAAGTGTGGATAATATTGTAAATTAGTACGCCAATATTTATTTAAACAGCGGAGTGAACTAATTCCCAAAATTTTCTCATCTACTCATCTTTGCTATTAATAATTTGTTGACGAAATATTTTTATTCATAAACGAAAACAATGCCAATATGAATTTTAAATATGACAAAATGCTTTAGTAAATATGTTTCGTATGAGGGCTAACAGTATGTAATACGATCACTAATTGCCTCCAAGCTTGTTAATGTTCATTTAGATAGAATAACTGGAGTATTAGTCAAAACCCACATACATATTTCAGTTAATAAACTGATTCTAGGAATATACCAACGATACTACGAATCTGATGTAGTTGATTGAAACTTGAATTTGATCCTAATGCTTAACGAATTAATTTTAATTACAAATCGAACCTCCAAATAATTGACGTATCATTGTTTTCAACGAGACTTATAAAATTTAAAAATACATAAATACTGTTTTTTTTTGTAAATACATACTTATATACATAACAATACACCCAGACACAGAACAAATATTCGTGATCATCACACAAACATTTGTTCTGGATGGGGATCGAATCCACGACCTCCCGTTTAGCAGTCAGGTTCGCTAACCACTAGACGACGAGGCCAGTCAAACAAAGAGCCGTATTTTTATTTTTCGACGCCATTATTAAACGACGTACTGTAGACATTATTATCATTGCACATCCCAACAATGAGTTGAATAACTGGTAGAGTTAAGTAGAAGTATTGTAGAATTGAAAATGAACTCATTTGGTAATGACAAGTTCGTGACACACAATGTTGGTATCACCACCACTTTCGCGGTTAAACCAAATGTTGCTTGCGTATCCGCGTGCGGTCGAACGTAGTCCAGTAGAGACGGTAAGTAGAGTAGGTAATATTATATTAGTTCTTTAAAAAGTATTGGATTTACGCACATTAGCCTTATTATATAGTATTTTTCGATTGTGATTGCCAAAAATATTAGTTAGTATCTGAAGCGCCGAGCTTAGCATTGTGTCTGTTGATTTTCAATGACAAACTCATATCTAGTGGAAGAAGTATAATAGGTATATCAATCAGCGCAAAATAATATTTCAGAAAAAACGAAGATATGGTTAAAGATGGTGATCAGGAGCAAAGACCCGTAGAAAACTCCTCCACAGATAGCAATAAAAAAATCAGCTGATTAATAAATCATAAGAACAGATGTTTCAAACTTATTAGAAGACGTAACTACATAAAAATGAATAATGAAAATAATGCTTTTTATTTATTTTACCATTGAAATACTAAAAAGCAGCCACGTTTATAAGCATCGATAATAAGTTTGCGTTCAATGCTACTCCATGTCTTTTTAAGCCTTATAAGACGAAACTCGCGGACAGCACCATACGCGTACTGTCAATAGAGTGATCAGACATACGCTATCCTTCCGAGCCGAAGAAATTAAATGAAATAATGATCATTATTTTGTAAAAAAAACTGCAAACGACCATGTAGTCCGCCTAGTATTAAGCGGTTTCTGCAATCCATTCAATCTTCGTGTATCTCTGCACATCCCATGGTTGGCTTGGAGAAAATGCTATTAAGCGTTAAGCCCGCCTTTTGTACC
>DWNH01002053.1:0-10364 GCA_018249895.1 Tiana niger | reverse complement strand
GCCTAAAACCTTCTCATTCGAGAGGAGACCCGTGCCCAGCAGTGGGACTATGATGGGTTGATGATGATGATGATGATTATGATATCAAAAACTATGAGATGTTATTGCAGTTAACAAAAATAAAAAATAAAATTGTAAATTGACATAAAACAAAAGTAATTTAAACATATATAATCATATAAAAACATATAGACATATAGAAAGAACCTTCCGAAACACAATAAATTGCTTTACGTTAGAACTGGGTGTGACGGTGGGATTTCCCCTAGCGGGCGGCCTACCACTTGAGGCTGGATGTCCATGGGTTGCAGAGATCACTTAACGTAGGTTGGCTGCATGCTTGATTGCTAGTTCCTTCCAATAAAATAAAATAAGCCTTAGGCTAAATCGTATTTAAGTAATACGAAAATATATACTCACAATATATGCCCGTAAAATAACGTAATGCTTGAATTAGAGAAAATGTAGGTCACATCTCGCAAATATATCTAGTACTGTAGCACTCTGCTATCCAAAGACCAACACATGTGTCTTATATCTTCAAACTAAACTAACTTTGACCTTCATTCGTTTAAATAAGACACATGTGTTAAATTACAGACGCTTGTATTTCTAGACGCTAATACTATTGCAATCGCAACTTATAACTCAAACTTGAAATTAGATAATGACTTGATAAAGGTGAGCGATTATTCATTATCTCATTTTTATCCAATACTCCAAGGCAGAGACTGAAAGTTTAGCAATTTCCCAGATAGCCATTACACCGATTTCAATGCATAGAGAGAATTGCTGGCTGGCTGCCAATGTTGTTAACATACCTCGAGTCACCGGTGGTAATTAATAAAACTCTGAACTACAATTTAAATTAACTTTGCTTTACACTTCAAGCTGTAGAACAAAGGGAAATAGTAGCTGACTTCGCTTCTTACCAATTTTAGCGTGTCAGCCTGTGTCAGCAAATATATTGCACAAATTGAACGAGCAGGTTCTTTTTAGGTTGGTTTGTGCTTTAAGCAATAGTATTGTTGTGTTCTGGGCAAAAAGATGTTGATGACGGCGAGGTTTTAATTAGAGACGACTATCTTTGTTTTCGAAGCAACGTTTTTATGCACGAGCTCAGATAAGTGCTTCAATTGAGCAAGCTTCATTTAAGCGTTCTTTGACTTGAGTTTGGATGTCTAACCGCTTAATTATAGGTAGGTGACCTGTCCTAGGACTAAGGTACTGCCTGAATCTGCAAGTGGATATCCAAGAGTTGCAGTAACCATTTAACACCAGGTGGCTTGCATGCTCGATTATACTTATCCTAAAAATTCAAAACTACACTTTGTAATTATTCATATACAATAATTCAAATACGTTAGAAAAAAATACACGTGAGAACTGGCTTAGTATTATCATGAGAGAAACTACCCATGAATTTAATCTCATTTGATGTTACCGATGATACATTAAATTTCTCTATCCCCGATCTGTCAGATTTACCGTATATTACATTTAGATACTGTACATTACATTTGCCGTTTCATTTTAAACTGTCATGCAATAACATTAGTATACAAACTTACAACACTCCGTCCTAAAACCGCACCACTTACGAGTAAGTGTCGGTTAACTAATAAGAGTAGGTATGCTACGTTCGTATATGTTAGAAAATGTACTAATATACGGAAATGTATGTACATATAACGCTACATAAGTATTTATTCAGAGCACTTTTCCCATCGGTTTTTGGAATTCATGTAAGTAATTAAAACTTGAGGCAGCCCTATTCTTCATTCACTGTAGTGCCACAAAGGAGGCTTTCAGTAATTTAATTATTTTAAACGAGAAATTTCATTGTGTTAGACGGTGACTGGCCTATCACGAAACAAGAGATGCGGAGCAAATAAAGAAACAATAAAGGATTTTTTTTGTATTCTATGTTAAGAATCATTTGAAATACCTTATATTTAGTATTTAATTAATAGTAATGTTGTTTACTTTCCTAGTCAGTATATAATTACCAAATTAAGTATACCTCAGGAGACCCTCTTAATATGTACCAGCCAGATCACTTGTAGCAAAATTATACGTTAGGTAACAAACAGTGCTAGATAGATTGATCGGTATTAAAAAATAATAATAAAACTAGTATACTTTCCACTCACAGTCCCATTCTTGGATATTCGATGTCGTGAGAATCATCAGACACACGTTAATCTAAATTGATTATTAAAATTGCGTTGCAGATACCGCTAGACATCGAACCTTTGAATGGCACACTGAGCAGGGTAACTACAGCATAGTGGATCGTATATGGTAGAATTCCTTTGATCTTGTCAGATTAATTATATTACGTGACAATTAAAAAGACTTTTTATGTATGATTCAGTTATATGCCACCGGCAGGATATAAATATTATTCGTTTTTTAATATCTTTAAGAGTGGTAAGTTTGCGTAAGTGGTAAGTTTTATTTTAAAGTACATGCGTTAACATAACTACACATTGATCTACTAACATCCAACACTCCGTTCTCAAACCGCAACACTTAAGTGTCGGTCGACTAATACGACTGTGCTACGTTTATACATGTTAGAAATCTACCACATCGTTACTATTGCGTAAGCGTAAGCGTTATCAGTAACTATTGAGCTTTGATAAAAGACGGGTATTGGCAACTGCAGAGTAAAATGTCCATGGAAAAGGTTGCTGTAATTAATCGCGGTATTTTCTGGAGTTTGATATACATAGGCTTACCGAGGGTTGCAGTCACCAATACACGGATCTCCTGGCCCAGTGGTTAATGTAATAATAGTAATAATTTCACACCTACCCTCCAAAAACATTATAATGATTAATGACATCTGAGCCGAAAATCCTGGGTTCGACAACAAAAGTTTGTAAGATGAACACGTTCTCTGCCTGTGTGCACGAAAAATATTTATGTAAATAAAATAATTTATAAAATCGATCGAAAAAAAGATCGAATAATGTTCAAGTATTTTTAAATATTGTGAGCCTAAAATAAAATTAAAGTCAAATAAATTTCATTATTTTGCTTATCAAAAGAAATTTAAACAACTTTATCGCACTGTCTCATATTTATGGGTATAATTATCGGAGGCCGTTTCATTAAATTGAAGTTATCTGTTCACGTTTCGGCCCTTTTCCGGAATTCATACTTTATATTTATAGGAAGAATATGAAAGTATTATTTTATCGAAGTCCATTAAAAATTAAACACTTCTGAATTTTCTTACAACAATCTTTAGAAGGCGCAAACTTCTACGCGATGATCTTTTTAAAACAATGGCAACTCTTCGTTTGCCTATTACTCGACTATAGGTACTCTTCAAATACTTTTAAATCATTTGTATAACAGTCGCCTCCATAACAATTTAAACGAATGTATTATAGGAGTTATAAGCCACAGGTAGACAGCATGAAATATTATTCCCAGAACGCTCATTAAAATAATTACAGCGATAATTAATTTATATTTTCAATGTTGATTCGAATTCAATATATTTTTTGTTTAATTGAAAAGACCACCCTTGTACCAGCCTGTAAAGAAGTATATCCACAAGTTTTACTAACATTATACCGAAAGGTAAATTAAGGTCGGTCAAGGTTTTTGTACGTGTAGCCCGAGGCAACAAAACGCAATTTCTGTGTTGGACTCAGTAAGCCAAGCTCAACGTGTACTGTACGTATTTTCAACGATACAAAATGTATTAGATACCTGCCGTAATTGAATCAAGATTCAATCTTTATTGAAACAAGTGTACTCTTCATGTCAGACTCATCACAAGTAAACGAAAGGTAAATACTTGTGTCATAAGCCGTGTACAAATAATCGCGAATACTTTTGTCTTATAAAATAATCTTGTGCGTAAGTTCAGCTGCATTATTTCTTAAGCACAACGGGCAGTTACATCAGCACACGTTGCCGTTTTTTTGCCTTTGTACAGAAAACAAAGATGAATGTTCACACTAAAAATATAAATATGAAAAACGGTCAATGTCAATTTATCAACTCCTTAAAGGGTAACAATTTTATATTTATTTTTTCTATGTATCTTAACAAATGGCGGGGACGTGACAGGATTCGAATCGCGACCGACCGATTGCCTACTATGTAGGCTAGTATAAGAAGAATATCCAAACACAATTCGACAACGATCACTGGCTTTGTTGGTCATCTCAAAGATCTATCATCCGGTGACGTGGTCGGAAACATAATTGCACTGTATGTGATATACACATACATACATATGTATGTTTAAATCACGAGCAATTGTTCTGTTACAGAAAATTAATAAAACAAAATCTCTTGTATCGCGTTTGATTTATTATTATCCCTTTGGGCGTAGTCACATCATCAACAATTTTGTACGAAACTACCTCATAATCATAAAAATCGGTTCTAAATTGATGTATTAGTGAACATACATAAAAAAGGAAAAATAAGAAATGTTCAACCGAACATGTGAGTAGAAATTATTAGAAGCAGGAGGACATGGAGATTAACAGTAGGTACATATACATATCTATCCCACAGTTATTATTCTACCCTTTGTAATTAAACTAAAACTTATTTTGATTTATTAACAATAACAATGAAAAAGGTAATAATTTATGCAGGTGTGTAGTAAATGAAAACATACGGGTATAAAATTGTTATTACATACATATATTCATCGTATTGTTATCATTATCCAGTTGAAAGGAGGCTTTGAATTAATTATTATATTTGAGTTGTGTTGCTAAGGTTTATTACCCCATTTACGAAGTAAAATCAAACTATGAACGACTTCAACAACTATAATGTGGACAGAAATGCTTTGTCAAAAACCATAATTGACGACCCGTGTGGTGTAATGGCATGGTAACCAGCCGGTCCACCATTTCTAGGGTCCTGGGTTTGATTCCTAACGGGGCATAAGTTTAAATGATGAATTTAGATTTCTGTTCTCGGTTTGGTTGTAGTGTAATTGTCTTTGTGTGTGTCTATGGTACCCACGACACAGAATCCCAGAATCCTAGTGTGGACTATGAGTGTAAAGCATAATATCATTACGCGTCTAAAGCTCTCACTTTTTGTGTTTTATGAGTTTTAGATACCAATTACCTTTAATGTAGTTGAGCATCAAATTAATATACCGTGAAGATTTATTACATTCAAGTTTCACAGGAAGATGAAGACTCGCCCTTTCAGAGAGTTTTTCATGACGCTGTCAAAGGTTAGTGAACTTTATTAACGTAAGCGTAGTCAATAACTCTGCGTACACTAAAACACTACTATAATGATTTTCAGGATTATAAATTTCTCATTCCTTAAACGTTTTTTTTTACGAACAATGTACTCGGTGATTGTATATAGTGGAACTTACCATTATACAATCACAAAATCTGAAAGCTTGAAAGAGCTGTTGTCAGGATCTAAATTTTTTTAATTATTTTTTTTTATGTAAAAGTACTGGCAAATAGGCATACGGGCCACCTGATGGTAAGTGGTCACCGTCGCCTTTGAACATTTGCGTAATGTTAGATTTTAAAAGAAGAAGAAGAATATACGTTTTTTTATTGAATAAAAGTAGCACGTACGTAGTGTTACATGGATAACTGCAACCCATGGACTTCAGGTTACGGCACGTTAGTCTTATCGGAGATTGCAAACAAATGCGTTACCACTTATGAGACTAAAATTTTTGCCTCGCCTTTAACGAACTCCGGCAACCACACTCTTCTTCCGAAACAATAAATTGCTTTACGGTAGATTTGGGTGTGGCGGTGGTACTTCTCCGGGCGGCGGCCGTGCGTATATATGTACATATGTCATCACTCTATACATATCAGGCAGTTTATAGAAACTAATGATCCGCTCAGCAACCGTGCGAAGCCGGGGATAATGTAGTGTCATTTATGTTAGTTTCTTTATGTCAGTTCGATCTATTCATAGTTTATAAGGGATAAACTCTAATTTGACTGAAGTGATTTAACCTGAGTAAACGCCGGCTACAACACCTTCTTCCAAAACACAATAAATTGCTTTACGGTAGAGTTGAGCGTGGCGTTGGTACTTTCCCGAGCGACGCCTTTCACCTATAAACTAAGTCTTAGCTCACTTTTTATCATTTGATGGAGTGTAGTTAAAACCGGTGAGTTACACAGTAATTAATAATCGAAATTGTATTTTCTAATTTGTATTATTTTATTTGTATATCTTAATTCTTAACACAATAGTAATTAGTTAATTCAAAGTCAAAACTGACGTGCTTTCATGTTAATATTATGGTCGGTTCTTTAGTTGGTTCATTATCTGTTTAAAATTAGAAGGTATAAAATTTCCACCTCTATAGCACCTCTATAGTTTGTGGAGAATAACAATGTAGATAGATATCAAGTTTCGAGTAAGAACAGGTACTTCAAACAAAAATCTAAACCACTTCTTACTTAAAACTTTTCTTACCGAAGCTATTTGTTGGTTAGTTTTCAGTATTATTATCATTAATGAACCTTAGGAACGATAAAATGGTAATTATTTTTTAACAGATGACTAATTTTATTAATCTTCCATCTTACTGTCTTTGAAGGCCGACTTTGGCCAAAGTATCCCTTTAAGTACTACTTCCTTACAATGATTATGACAGCAGAGTCTTTTAGGAACCATGAAGTCACCTGTTTAGATTTTTAAGTTCAAGTTGAAAATTTAAGTCGTAATTCACCGAACGTAAATTTTTCACTTTAGATCAACATTTTCATAATTTCCATTACAGTTACGAAGCTGATTATTTTATGCATAAACGTCCTAATCATGAAAATTTAGTTCCATAAACAAAATCTTGACAGTCTTCTAATTATTTATTTTGGAGAAACTTTTTAAGTTGGTCATTTCGAAAATTCTCAACAATTCAGAAAAGAATCATAACTTAAAAACAATAAAAGACGCGAAACCTGAGGTGATTCGAATACCCTACGATACGAGAAATCTAAATTTTTTTGGACGTCAATATTCCGGCCACCAGAATAATAAAAATGAATAGATCCTACAGTAATTATTAACACTTATATTATATTATATGACACTTAGCCATAAATATGAAAAAATAATCAACATAAAATGTTTTTAAAGACAAGTTTTTGTTTGGAGATCAGAGAAAATTCTTATATAAGTTATTCACAGTCTGTTCTTTACGTAAAAGTGTTTCCAATGAAACTGCTTGGAAGTCAAACAATATTTACGAATATAGGTAAGCATATTCAATTCAAGACAGTAAATCATACACTTAATAAGTACACAGGTGTGATTTATTACTACCCTTAAGTTTAATAATAAATTCCAAATATTGAGGTCGTAATCATTCATGGCCTGTTTAAAAGTTGATTAGGCAGGCAAAGAAAACTTTCCGTAGACGCGACATGTTACAAAACTTTCTCTAATTTAAAAAAAATTTTATTTTTAAATTACGTTATTAGATATTAAATATTGAAGACGAAATAATTTGAAGGACAAGTTACAGATAGCGAATTGTTAAATGTAATAAATCGTAGCTCCGAGGGTGATTAAGACAATCTTCGCGGGAAAAGCATTGAGTTGATTAATTGAATTGCCTCCCTGCCTTTCAATTTCTAGTGTTGGCAAAGATGAGCCATGAATTTACGAGGGAGTTTAGAATTAGAATATTGTTTTGTTGCTCAACTTATTACTAGGCGGCTTTTCTTTTGATTTATACTAAAGACGTTATAGTTGAAGTACGTTAGAATTTAATGTTGACATTAGCATACCATTAGGTCAGTCAGACAGTTTGACCTACTTGATATAAATGATTAATATTATAAGTAGAAAATGTCCAAATAATATTTGACTCACACGACCCTCATTAAATTTGTCGCCACTATAAAATGTAATATATTGTCCAATAAAAATCAATTACTTTTTAAATTTCCGTATTTCGCTTAAGGTAAAAGTATCCCGAAAATTTCTGCCGGTTTTTGTGCATTTAACCAGTCATCAGTTGGCATCGACCGGTCATCGTTAACGATCGAATACTATAATACATACATACTATAATATCCAAAATTATGAGTTAAAATAAAATATAACGAACAACAATGAATGTATTTTATTTCATTTGGACCAAAATACTCATCTGGGTATTTATAAATATTTTTACGAATATGCCTTTTCAGCAAAATATTTGCGCAGAAATTTCACTGAAACAAACGCTGAGGTTTGAGTATCAAAACCGCAGTATTCGTTTGACTATTCAAATACGAATGGTTCTTTAAACATAGACTAAGAGTAAGTACGTTCTAGTTGTATTTCTTCTCTTATAATATTAGTGTATATTCAAAACAGTTTATAATGGCTCTAACAATAGCGCACTAAAAGTTAGTTGAGTTTAAAATTTATGATGTGCTATTTCATGATTTTAACACCAGTAAACATAACAATTGTAGTAATCTTATTGTTATGATTAATTAACAGAGCTAAATAACTAATTACTAAAATTTAAATAATGCAAATATATAGAATCATTGTTCTAAATACTATCATGCATGAATAAATACAATTTTAATGTGGTAAAAACGTTAGTAGTCAAATATATCAATTTACATAATAAGTTAATACTTGGCCAATATACATATATTTCGACAATAACAACAATACAATATTTAGCAAATAATTTTGCGAAATTATTTTTTATGTTGGTGTGCAATAAATAAATAAAATAAAACTAAAAGTGTTCCAAAAATCTAACAGAAACAATTTATGTAATTACTTCCTTTTTCCTTTTGAACTATTTATGTATATATTTCTCTTTCTATGGGAGAACATTGTAAAGGCGAATATAAAAATTTAACGTAGTTATTTGGAATTTTTTAAACGTAATTTTTACTAACTGTAGCCATTCAACTAAATTTCCAAAAATTTATTAAAAAGAAACATTGGATTTGTTTTAAATAATGCGAGTGGACAATTGATTGTTTTCATTAGTTTTACTATCTTCGACTTTGTTATCATCCAACTCATCATCGCTCACCTTATGAGAAAAAACAGCATTTTCCTTTTCCATTTTATCGTCTATTTCAGCATTTAACTCTACAAGGAGCGATTTACTTTTAACCTCTTTCTCTTCAAACTTATCACCTTGATTTTCGAGGTCATCTTCGGGATGAAAAGGGTTATTATATCTATCAATTTTCTCCTTACTCCTCTGATTGACGAATTCCCTAAACACGTCCGACGTTAAAAGACTTTCTACTATTCTTAACACATCATCAGATTCAATCTGTATTTTTATTACATTTCCGAGGCTTCTGTCGATAATGGATAGAAAAACTGAAAATTAAAAAAATATTTTATGAATCTATTTATTGTAATATAGTAAAACGTATATGTAATATTTTAATCTTGTTTTTCCTGATCACATTAAATATTAGATCACATTTGACAATGATTTCATTTAAGATTTTTTATTCTAATCTTCTGATTTCATTTCATCGAGTATTATCTCTTTTCGTTACGTCACTTCGTCGAAGCCACCAGACCATAACTCAACAATTCATAATAGGACGGTCAAACTTCAGACTAAGTTATTCCGATTTCACTGTAACCGACTTGACTTTACCCTTGATCGTCGGGCATAGTTTGAAACAATTATTTCGGTTAAGAACACAAGAGACAAGAACTTGACCGCTGTGTTGTATTCTAAATAATCCTCTGGGACGTCGATTAATACTCTATTTGAATTTGTTTACAAAGGACAAGCACAAACACATTTTTAAATTTGCATTATCTTAACGGTAAATAAAGCTTAAGCTTTGACCTTTTAAATGTTCAAAACCTTTGAACATATTTTAAAGTATCAGAGTAGAGGCACGAACATGCTTGCATTTTTTATATGCTCGTTTGCCAATTAATTCATTCCAACTAGACATTCACATTCAACCTCTGACAGTACCTCAAGTTTGTACTTATGTACGACCTCACACGCCACATCTTATGAATTACTACTTCTTAGGACTAGTCTTTTGTTCCGGAAGATATTGATAAGATAGGTATTATGTTTCGTAAAGACCAAAACACAATAATTTTCTTTGTGGTAGCAATGAGCGTGGCAGTGGTTGTCCAGTTGACAGAGCTTAACACTTGTATTATTATGCATTATTATTTTTTTAACCTCAATAACCTTTTCCATTTCATTATAATTTTAACGATTCTCCACAACACTTACAAATCAAATAAATGACGTCTTGCATTGTTCGGCCCTTTTTCAGTTTATTTATAAAATTAACTTATTTTTACAAATTTAATTATATTATCAATTAATTTAAGTATTAAAAATCCTACATTATCCTACAATACCCGCA
>DWNH01002052.1:0-10364 GCA_018249895.1 Tiana niger | reverse complement strand
TAAAAACGACGGTCCGCGTTCGGATGTCGGCCGGACAAGCATGCACGGATATTTTCTGCCGTTGGTCGTAATTCTTAATAAACACTCGACCTGAGCCGCAATTCGAGTCTTACAGTGGGAACCTTTAGGTCGGTCACACAGCCCATAGTTCTCTTCTCCGTTACCCGTAAATGGGTATTCAGTCCGCGGCTCCGGATGTTGGATCTCTCGGCTACGTCTCCCCTACTCCATCATTCTGACTGATATGAAATGAAATTGCTTTTATTCATTATATTTTATATATTAGTTGTACAACATACACTTAGTCAATTAAATTAATCAAATAATTCATCAGCTTTAGATGCCTTTTTCTCGGCACTTATCTTTAAAATCAAATATAATTTATTTTTGACTATACAGTGCAGCTTAAGCCTGATAGTGAGCACCAGTGACAGCCATTCTATTACTCACACTCCTAAACTTTAATTCGTGTTGGATCTTTTTAATAGTTTATGTGGTCTTTAGAAGGTTTAGCGATTTATTTGGCCTTAATAATAATGACCGACAGCTTAACTTGGCCCCAGAAACAATTTTGCCAGTGGCGTTCATTTACAGAATTCCTAAACGCAGCAGACGTTATATTTTGGATTCGATGTATATAGGTACAAAAGCCGCTTATCTCCATTTAACTTAGGTACTTAGGTAGGTAGAATTAACTCATTTGTAACATCACTGACAGAAACATAAACATTCGCCTTATAATAAACCTTTAGATAACCTTGTAGGTATTTATAAATCTTCGTAAACATTCGCTACTAAATATCTAGATAGATGTGACAGAAGATACGAAAATAGTTATAAGGAATGGGGGGTTAATATTTATTACCTACGTATAACGTGAATCTCGCTCGAATTTTGAATGTATGACCGTAGTGTTTTAATGTAGGATCTGTCTGAGACTTTACGGCGATTTGAAACAGTTTTTTCAAAACAGAATTATGTCAGTACCTACTTCACTACATACTCGTATCACGTATGTAGGTACATTGTTTGAAGCATTTATATTGTTTCCGATTGGATTCACCATAACTCCTCTACACAACACTTCTGTACTGTCTCAGACAAAACTGTTGTTGTAGGTATGTGGTGTCTGTCAGACAAAATTAGTTGTATGTGGATGCTTATTTTTAACTAAACATTGGTTGCTCCGCTCTCTCGTCGTTTTAAATTAAAAAAACTAAGTAATAAATCGATCAGATAATGGATATTAGCGGATATTTGAAGTAGCCTCTAATTTCCTATTATTTCTATAACATGTACCTAGTACATAGATCTACCTATATACCTATATATGTAGTTGTAATAAATCTCATTAAGGATTTTACTTTGCATTCGCATCTTCTTGTATGGTTTCTCTAGTAGGTTCCTCCTTAATAGTATTACAAAATCATGATGGCGTAAAGTAAGGAAAGGGGTGGTGGGTAGGAGCTTAATGTTTCCACGTAGTGTCAAGTAGGTAATGTATACATTGACAGAAGCCATGCTATGGCTGTGTGGACATGTTTTATGTACTCGCAAACACATATTTCAATTGTGTTAAGGGGTTAAGCAAGCCGTAGTACCTACTCGTAGGTTCTCTACAGTTACATAGAGTGGGCAGGTACTTATAATATAAAATATAACAACCTCGGTAGGTTTTACGTTTACTTTTTCTTAAAATTAATAACGTACATGTATCATTGTAAAACCTCTCTAGCTTTTTATGCGAAATAGTTTCATGTCATTGCTGTATTATTATCTATATTGCGTTAATTACGTACCGTAATCACGCACGTAATATAGATATGTATGTATAAAACAGAATAATATTTATTTTTTAAATGTATTTTTGAAATACAAAATTTAAAATAGATATAGATCTGTTTGCAAATAAACTACCTACCAAAGGCTATAGCATTTATAACCACAATTCAAGCAGAGTTATTAAATATTCATAATAATTATAATGACATTTTCTTGTTCCGAGATAGTAAATCTAGTTAAATTAAATAGAGTAAACATTATAATTTTATTATAGGATCTGAAATGACTAACCAACCAAAATGACCGACATAAGACAAGATTTGTCACCTGACACACCTATTGTAATAGTAAGTTTTAGGTACGCAACCCTGACATTCGATTTTTTTATTATGCTTTATGCTTAATGCTAATCTCTGCTTGCTAGTCTGAACAAAACATGCAATAATAATGTCGTATGTTACAATGTTATTATAAATTAATATTGTATAGGTACTCAATAGGTACTATTGTTGGCCAGTTCCGTTACACTTATCGTCGATAAACTCATTTGCTAGACTATCTTTCGGATGCTCTCATTATTGAGCTTAAGAATGGTGATGGAACGTAGTCCTCTGTTTTTATGAGCTACAGGTACTAAAAATTTTTCATGAAATACCTACTGTTGAGAAGTTGAATCATGGAATATATTGAACGGAGTCAAAAGAATTTTAATTACGCCTTTAAAGAAAAATAAGCTATTTAACGTGACTTCGCCAGCTATAGTGCTACCGTATAGCTACCGAAGTATAAGCTAGGTATATAGTTACCGTAGTACAGTACAAAACGAATACAATTATTACCATATCAAGAAATTATCATCTCGCGTCACAAAACAAAGTGATAGCTTAGTTGTTTATGACATCCATTATCTACATTGTGAGTGCCAGCGCGTATCGTTATTTGTAGGTATATTTGCAATTAAAAACCAATGTAACATGTTAAAGTCAAAATTACTCAAGAAAAATGAAGGTATACCTATAATGTAGGCGACCATCATATATATATATCAAAAGTAGAAACGTATCTACATTATGTAGGTAGGTACTCGTACTGATCTTTAATATGGCCGTCTATAGATTGTAGACATCAACTTAACAGATAGAAAGTGGCTTACATGCTCAATTGCCTCATTTCTTTTCTATAACCAACTTACTCCTTAGAAACAGCTAAGCAAATAGGTACATATGTATATACTCAGACTATGGGCTTCAGTGCCCACTTAATAACATGGTATTCCTTAATACAAAACGAACCAACAATTTTCACAAGGTAGCAGACGAGTACGTATCACGCGAAAGCCATTATTTTGATTTCATTAGTCCGATATAGCTCGGAATGAAATGTAATGTTATAACAGAAGCTATTAATTTAGTTATGAATCGTGGGAAGCCTTGTCTGTTACGTCGACAGTTAGCGAAGTAATTGTTTGTTTTCGTTATATCGCCCAGTGGGGACATCGACATCTATCTGTTGATTGTTTCGTGCATTTAACACTTACTTACGTAATTTCCTCCTGAACGTCGAGTTACGAGTTGATTATAGCTTAGGGTAGAGCCCTTTTGAATAACTTAAATTTATGGATCGTGATTACGTTTGGCTGTTTTCATGAGGAGATCTATCTTTTTAATATTGGATTGGATTATGTAGTTGTAAACGTTGTTTTTGTTTATAAATTATTAGTGCTTGGAATTTAATTTTACTATAGCTATCGTTCATCTATGCATCAGGCATGGGATGTCACCTGCTGGACCTATATATGCCTCGTATAGTGATTTCCTGCTATAGTCTTCAGATATAAAATATGTTTAGCTAAGTAAGTGTACCCTCGGAATAAAAATAAAACTATTCAACTGATTTATGAACATTTATATTAATTAAACTGGCCTAAATAAATTACAACTTAATAATAAACTTAGACATTAAAGTGACTTGACGAAACTTTGTACCGCCAAAACATACAAAATACTCGTAAGACGACGAGTGGTTGCCTGACCCGGTTTTACCGCGCAACGCGTTCTTTAATATTCGGCATACATTATTGAATTAACGCGAATTATTATTGTTAGGTACACCTAACTATATAATTCGTTAGGTAATTGGTCCACATGCTTAATTACTCAGTCACATATCGGCTCCTACGGTACTAAATGACAACCATAGCTGCACTCTTTGGTGTTCTAGCCGTTAATCTTCATTGCACGTATGCGTATTTAATTAGATATCATTTGAAATTGTACGACATGCGATTGGTTTCCTACCTATACATAATCCAACTTAAAAACATATAACATATGCATCTACGTATTATAGATTTAATGATACACGCACATAGTGCAATGAAATGATTCGATACATCAAAATAAATTGCTCGTTTCAGCAAACATTGTTAAGGTACAATTTAAATACATTACATTTATGATGGCGTGGGTTCTTTCTACAAATAAATGTCGCCACTAGTGTATTTCTACCAAATGGCCGAAATATTTGTTATATTTATTATAACTTATTCTATTAACTAAATGCAAACCATATGACATAGAAATACCTAGAAATCAGTTAGTTTTTACAATTAAATACAATTGGTGCCACTTATCCCTTATTTTCTCGATGTAAAGACGATTGGTAACCGACAAACAACCTAAATGTTTTTGAATGGTAACCACGCAGGAACAATCAATTACACAAAACAAAATATTAAAAAAATGTATATTGGTAAGTACTTCCGTAAATAAGGTGAGACAATTAGGTTGCTGCTCATGCAAATGGTAACGGGTTGGTAGCCATATTGTTTTAATAATATAGATGTTAGTGTAGCTAAATAAAAAGCTTGCTTTTTTACAATAACTAGTAAAAATGTATTTACAAAAGAGCTTTTACTCGCGTAGATTGGATAATTAAAATTATTTATTAAAAACCTTGAAATTATATTATATACCTATAAAAATATCAGTCACACATCGTTTTGTAGAGCTTAACACAATTTAAGCTGTACTCCTATTCAAACTTGGCAATCCAAGTGCAAAGAAAACATTTTTATTTTAAATAAGCATGTTAAGAAAATCGTCCCTAGTTTTACTTGTAGGTAGGTATACCAGCCTAATAGATGAGGCACGCGTGGCAAAGCATTCTCGTATAATAATATCAATACGAGTACACCAAACGTACGTAGTAAGAGCTTTTTAAAAATTAAATTTATAATTACCTAATATAGATTGGTACGGATCACGTGTGATATAATTTACCGTTACGGTTTCAATAGAGTAATTATTATGGCGTATTATAAACGTTTATTATAATGTTAGGTCTTTAGCCGTCGCGTAATTTTTAGTTAATTTCTGTTTTGGAAACCGTATTATCATTCCCGTAAAATATAAATAAATAAATAAGCGGAAACTGTTAAATAATACAAAGCGTAATTTTATAAATAAAGCGTTTTACACTCCACTAATACATTATACATTACTTTGGTGTATACAGACTAACTTCTTATCTAAAAGCGCAATAATTTGATGTAACTAATTAAGTCATTTTATTACAATGTAACGCATATAATACCAAAGGGTATTCAAACTTTATATACTTAGTTTTATGTAGGTAAATATATGTAGTGTTTTAGGTTCATATTGTTTTTAAACTGAATGTTTCTATTAAATATAGGCAGAATGTTGAAAATACATATATTATGATAATTATGTATCTATCTATTTATTATGATACGCATTTAAAACAAATGAATATTAAATATAATGCTCATAAAACAAATGTATCACTTGATGAAAGTATTAAAATATTTCGCTTTAAATTTTTTCCGTCAAAAAATATTTTACATTAATTTATTATACTAAATATTACAAAAGTAATTAGTTCGAAACATCGAATTTAAACAATTCTGTCTTGGAATATTTTTCCTTTATAAATGTAACTGAAATTGCACAATATAATTATAATATAGGTACCTACATACCTACATTGATAAACCTTATAACTAATTTCGTAAAAGACTATATATAGAGTAGATTAAATTTAAGAATAAGAAAAGGCCATGAAAATAATAGATATCACACTTTTAATTAAAATGTATTACTGAAGACGGACGGATTTATTAGTCAACTTTCCTAGTAGAACTTATCAGGTAAATTAAATTGGTACTTATGCACGAAAATTATGCATGGAATTTGCAAATTACATTTACCTACTTAAGGCACTAGTAAGGTAACACTTATTTTTAATAGGTTTTCACACAAGTAGTCACAAAATAAACAAATTGCAATAGGGATATCGTGCCCACACTATTCTATAACAAAATACACTAAAATAAATTATAAAAGGTTTGCTCTTACTACTGTCAAGGACAATATTATTCTTTGGCGCTTATTACTTACTAAATGTAACCACACATAATATTTACTCAAATTAGTCACACCGCTAATGTCAAAACTAAATAAATTTCGATGAAACTATTGAAAAAATAAAGATTATAAAATAATTATGTCCAATAGAATGATTAACATCATATTATTGTTAGCAATTAAAACGTATGCATAAAATGGAATGTGTATGTAACGTTGGTTATTGATTTATAGGATTTAAGGCGCAAGAAAATTTTAATTAGTGACCAGGGGCGCAAGAGGCGCAGGTTCATCACCGTAGTATCGGTACCGAGCTGGAACAGGCAGCGTTGTAGCGGAATTGTCGGCGACATCCGAGTGTTGGGAGTCTCTGTGGCGTCTAAGGTCCACCTTCCTTTGGAACGCTTTATCGCAGAGACCGCAGGAGAAAGGCTTGTATCCCGTGTGCTTACGCATATGCGTAATAAGATTTGAGCTCTGACTGAACGCCTTAGAACACACTACACACTTGTGAGGCTTCTCACCTGTAAAGAATAAAAGGTATTATGTTACATATTGCAACTCTTTAACAAGTCTATATACTGTAGGTACTTATAATTATAGGTACCTACACATTAACTAATAATACAGGCATATTTTTAAATATAAATTTCAATTGTTATTAATTTTCAACAGTAGGTTACTATACTTTCCTAGACAGGTAGGTACCTATAACACTTCATTTCACTACATATTTTACGTTATATAACTTAATTAGGTACAGGTAAAATTGATTAATTATGACTATGAATTAAACTATTATTATAGAAATTTTAATTACTATAAATACTTCATATTCGTACGTAATTTCCTTTCCTTTTGTTATAAAGTATGATTTGTTTTTGTACGTACAAACAGAACGATTACTATTTTATTTATATATTTAAAGCAAACGTATAATTCTGCATTAAGTATACTGTGTTAAGAATGAAATGCAAAAAGGGAATGGAAAAACACAAATGTCATCATATACTCGTAGATAGAACAGGATTCATGCGAATTTTTTGTTGTAAGCTCCGGTCGCGATGCACGTGAAGGTCTGTGAAGGCTGCGCGGCTAATTGCGAGCCGCATTTTGGAATATTGATGATGAGGCATTTATCGGGAGGACGAACGCCATGTACGGCTACTGTAAATCATTCGGAACTGCTCGTTGTGACGAGATGGCTCGGACGACGACAAATATGTTCGGAAACTTTTTTAGAAGCTTAAATCTTCTTTTTGGTACTACTTATTGATAACAGAAAAAAAATTGCGTGTTCGTGTTTTATTCGTATAATTTAATTGACCATTGTCTAGACTAGAATATTAAGGAAAAAGTTAAGAAGCTTAGGGTGCTGAGCTGTATTCAGGTAATACATTTTTAAAATCTTTTACAGTAATTAATATTTCTAGTACAATGTTAACAGTAACATTTTTAGAATTATTTTATAGGTGGTAAGCAGCCGCCCGGGGAAGTATCACCACACCCAATTCTACTGTAAAGCAATTTATTGTCTTTCGGAAAGAGGGTGTGGATGCCGGAGTTCACTAAACACCAGGCATCCATCTTAGTTCTTAGAATAAGCAACGCATCTATTTGCGATCTCTGGTAGCATTAAGGTTCTGCCTGATGTTGCAAGTGGATGTCCATGAGTTGCAGTGACCACTTAACAGCAGGTGGCCTGCAAGCTCGTTAGCTACTTTTATTCAATAAAAAATAATAATAGAAAATATAATTAAAAATTGTATTAAATAGACTAAATCTACGAGCAAGTAATAACTGTGCAAGCGTACACGAGGACAGTGGCTAGTTTTTAATAAGCAACCTCAGAAGGCAGGGTCCGGTCTACGTATCTACTTTTTGCTCATTGAAAATTCATTAACGCGCCATGAACCGGCCGCGATTTGCTGTCGAAATGGTAATTGCACGGTTTTTAAACGTTCAATAACGAAGGCAGTAGGGTGAATTCACAGACGCGCTTTGTAATCTACGATGCAATAAAACCTTTTTTAGCTGAAATATTATAAAGCATTATAATTGCATGCAGGGCGGCTTCTAAGACCTTTACCTTATAAACTATCTAAGCAACAACTATATCTTTTTTTTAATTGAATAAAAATAGTAGATACCTAAACGAGTATACATGCCACCTCGTTTTAAGTGGTCACTCTAACCCATGGACATCACTTGTAATTTCAGGCAGTACTTTAGTCCTACTTGTGATCGGAAATAGATGCGTTGCTATTTCTGAGGACTAAGATGGTCTCCTCGTTAACTAAAGTTAACTCCAGCAAGCATAACGTCTTCCCGAAACAAAATAAATTGTTCTACTAAAAATTATCTATTTAAGAACTTAACTTATAATGGGAAAAAAGTGATCATCATGAAATATTAGGGCAGCTTACAAAGATTTTTGCTTGATAAAGTTCATATTGGATTAAAAACTAATGGGAAACATAAATGTGGAAGCAATTAATAAATGACAATCCTAAGTAGTTAGTACAAACGGTAGATTAACTACAAAGTAAAAAGCTCGGACCAGATTTCAACTTAAAACGAATTATAAGCAAAGTTTTGTTAAGAAATTTTCCAAATAAAATTTTAAAATCAATTTAAGTCATTCTTCATGTCAATGTAATTCTTTTAATTTAGAAAAAATTTAGCTAAACGTAACAAAGAAGTTACTTTCAATAAAACCAGTAAGAGCATATGTTACCTGTATTCAATTTATAACTTAATAACACGAACTGGTATAAAAGTGGTGTAGTTAAAATGAGTGTGACGTGTATAGATACATATAGGTATGTATGAAGTGTGACTTAGAATTAATGTAAGTTTCACGTAACTTTTTTGTTACTCTATCATTTTCCATGAAAGTTGAAGCTTAAAACTTTTACGAAAATGGTGGTTGTCCAAAAGCTTCTAATAATGGTTTGAAATAGAAATCTTTATGTTTTAGCAAGTAATAAAGATTTTTTTATTAACTTATAAATTTACTTATCACTTCAGCTCAGTGGCATTTTGATTGCCACTGAGTTATGTATGTATGTATGTAGAGAATAATTAATTTATAATACGCATATTATATCGAAACATTCGAGATGCGTGCAGGGATCAAAGGCCCATATGGTAGGTTAAAATCAACCACTAGGCTAACACTTTTCTCAATATTTAGTATTATTTTATACAAAATACTGACCGGTATGTATATAAGTGTGTTTCTTCATGTCGGACTTCTGGTGAAACCGCTTGCCGCAGTATTGGCACGGGTAGGGCCGGGTGTCAGAGTGTATCAGCAAGTGCGTGGACAGCGTGCTGGACCGCTTGAAACATTTACCACATTGCTTGCACTGAAACAATGTATTTTTTTTAGTAACATTCGACATTATAGCTTTAAAGAAACGTCGCATTTTCCTTTTAATGTGGCAAGAAGTGGCAGACCAATGTATTCCACAAATAATCACACATTTGTTATAAACAAAAAATCGACAGTTTCTTTAATTTAATAGGTGGTAAGATCAACGACTGGAAGATACCACCGCCGCAGATACATTAGACGTGGTGAATGTGAACGTAGACCTACAATTAAATAATTTAATAAATTTCGTAAGAAGTGTGTTGTAGCCGGAACACAATAAATACAAGGCGACCGCCTTAATCCTTAGGAGTAGCAAGCATCTTTAGATTGTAAATTGATGGGTATTTACTTTTAAATAAAGGTTATAAACTTATAGGTATATAAACTTTTTAATTTAATTTAATTTATTTTAAAAATTTGTACACCGTAAAAAGTTTACAAATGGATTGATCTAACTGTTATTTTACGATCTTTGTTTACTCATATCTGTGCAAAGAAATGATTTTGATTGATTGATTGATTAAAATCTCAGGTAGGACTCGGTATTGCCAGAGCTTGAATATTCATATCTCTGAGCTGTAGAAACCACTTATCATCAGACCAGCAAGCTTGTTTGCTACTTTTTATATATAAAAAAAAACAATATCCTTATCATTCAAACAAATTTTTAAATCATAAAACACCAAGGTGTGCATTTAAGTATTAGTGTATAATAAAGTATAGTCCACAACGTTTTATTACATTAGATATTCTAAGCGTAAAAAAAAAATACGGCAGATACTGTAGTTGACAGCGTCCATCACCTTCACCGCAGT
>DWNH01002051.1:0-10364 GCA_018249895.1 Tiana niger | reverse complement strand
GGTGTAAATATAATTGTGTTAAGTTAATTATTATTGGGTATTCGCTGTTTCTCTTCGCTCGATTACTCTAGCTACAAGCCCACGTAATGCCTAACGAGGGCGACGATAATTCTGCTACTCCGACACGAATAAGAAATCGTTATAATCCAAACATTAGTGAATAAACAAACAAGTTATTCAAACTACCAGCAAGTTTCTAATAATAATTAAGTAAAATTAATTCAGGCAAACGAAAATCTTTCATTATCGAAGTTCCGCCATTATTATCGTTTTACAGCTAAAGTTTAATCCTATCGTCCACGCCCCAGGCTGAAAATCAATCTGTGTATATCTTAACGCCTTTGCTCAAACGTTTCTTCAGATTCAGCTTTATCGATTAAAACTACATTACTTTTTAATTATTTACCGAGTTATACTGTATTTTATTTTATTGTTTAGAAATTTAATTGAAAAACTATTTATATTTTATTTAGAAATTTAATTGTAAATCTATATTTTTTATTTAGAAATTTAATTAACGAACTATTACTATTACTATTTATGGGGTCGGTAATGAAAATGGAAATGGAATGGGAAAGTAACACCCATTTGACGACCCGTATGCTGTAGTGGTTATCAAGACCTTCTTACGAAAGGTCCTGGGTTCTATTCCCGGCGGGACAGAAATTTAAATGATTAATTAGCATTTTGTTCCCGGTCTGGGTATTACTTTAATTGTCTTTATGTGTGTCCATGGTGCAAACGACTAATTTACAAAGTCTACTTTCAGATATAAACTCACATATTCTAAAATATGCGTTATACCGTATCGAGGTTTGTTTTATAACATTACTCTGGCAGAGAAAAATTTTCAGTTTAAATTTATCTTCGCGGTCCTCTGTGGTCGGTTAACTTTATAACCGAAGAACGGCCTTGGCATCCTACACTCGAGAAGTAAAGCGGAATGAAACGTTATGATGTATTGCAGAATATAAGAGCCAAGGAAATTCTTGCTATACATTTCAGTAAACTTCATTGAGCATTTCTTTCAAACTTTGCTAAATTTAATACCTAAATATCGTGGGACAACTCGCACACGGTCATCTGAACCCAAACTCGGCAGATTAATTAACTGATAAAAATTGTTTAATTGCATCAATTGGTTATTAACGCGGTTTAGTACTAACTTTTTTGAGTACAAAGTGTTATTTTTGTATAAGTATTTATACGTAGAGTGAAAATTGCGCATCTCTTTTTTAAAAATATTCGTAATATAGTTATAATTTACATACAAAAGAAAGTGTTGAAAGCTAGAATTTGCATATGGTATGAGTTATACATACATTTAATTAAACTGTTAAGTGCTGTATTCTATTCGCTAATAGATGGCGACACAGGTCTATATATTTACCTCAATCAATTTTTCTAAATGACTATGATATGTGAAAGATTGAGGGACGAGAACATATAAGGAGAATATGAAAATTTTTTATGTAATAATGAAAACTGCGTACGAAAAAATTTTAACACATTTAAAACATTGAAGCGGCTTACGAGTATATATCGTCAGTACGTGTACAAATACCGCACTTTCTTCAATTCTCAAACTTCCTGTAATTAACCCGCCGCTACTGCTTGCTCTTACCTTTGTAAGCGGCAGTAATTAGGTAGGCAGGAGTTACATTCGAGGTAACAAATGGAAATGAATTCACGGGGGCTACTTTTAATCCTTCGAGAGTTTTAAGTCACCTAATTGGGGCTTACAGCTGCTGCAATACTTATGACAAGAGTTAAAGAAGGTTTGTTATTCACCTGAATATCTATTTGGATACTGTAGCTGACGTAGATCAGACAGCAGACGATAATCCCTACCGGAGGCCATTTTCCCGGCTCGATAACCTCCGATATGAGTAACTTCTTTTCACCATATTGGCAAATGTGGTTAATATACCCATGTCTAACTATACTGTAAAGGTTACGTACGGTATTAGTAGATAGTTTGCCGCTGCCAGGGGAAGTACCACCGCCAAACCTTTTTCTACCGTAAAGCAATTTATTGGGTGTGGTTGCCGGAGTTCACCAAATACAAGGCGACCATCTTAGTCGACACAAGCAGCAACGCATCTATTTTTGATCTCCGGTAGGACTAAGCTACTGCCTGAGGTGTTGCAGTGACCACTTCACACCAGGTGGCCTGCATTGTTTATTACTTGTCTGGTTACCATAGCACAGGCTCTGCCCTTGGGGTCAGATGACCGAGTGTGAGTTGTCCAAAGAAAAAATTTTTTTTAGTTTTAAGGGCATTAAACTTAGCATGTTATTATGTCTTTTTAACATTAGGGATAATGCACAATGTTTATTTTACCATCAATTTAACTTTGAAGGCGGCAATGATGATTGAATGCAAATTTTAGTGACCGCAACCAATATAGACACGTGATCGAAATACCAGTGCATGAAATATTTAAAATTATGAATATTTTTAATAATTCACTGTGCACTCAATTCTCATAAAATAGAACGTCACATACGAGATAAAAATTTATGTGAGTATCGATTTTAAAGAATTTTTCAACGAGCGCCCAGTCAAAATTTTTTTTACTTTTTAAGTAACGCTATAGGTACTTAATTTTCAGGCCAATAGCATTAGATTTCAAAAAGGTCACCAATTCTAAGTTGAATATGTCGACAACTGTCAATGCTTTTGAAAATCGAGCCGCAACAGTTCTATGTAGCACTAATTTGGAATTCATCCCGCAGTCGTCGCCTTGAAGGTCTGTCCGAATATTTGCAATTGGATTACCTGCACACGTGTCTAGTGACTGGATTTAAATTACGCAACCGTGGCATTACGCTTCCTATATAAAAGCATTGTTTTTGAAGTTATACTTCTTTTGGCGCGTTAGGGAAAAATGATGAGAGTAAATTTTTACGATGCGCGTGCACACCGTCACGAAAAACCGACACCCTGAAGTTAGTTATAGTCAACATTTTAGTTATTCAACTAGATAAATGCGTTATAATAAAACTTTAAATGTATTAAATACCTTTCTATTGTTAGTGTCGTATTATCTACAAACGCGAAAGATAAAAGTTTTAAAAAGATTTTTATCTTGTAACGCCAAAGAAGTATAACTTCTAACGCGTGTACACACACACTTTTTAAACACAGTTCATCAGGTAGGCACTTTTTTGTAAGGCTGATAGCAAAAGATTTCAACTAGGTCACTAATTTGAAGCCAAAAATATAAACATCTATCGAGGCTTTTGAAAATCGAGCCTCAACAGTTCTATGCAGCGCTAATTTGGAATTCATCCCGCAGTCGTCGCCTTGTGGAGGTTTGTCCGCATATTTACAATTGGATTACCTGCACACGTGTCCAGTGACTGGATTTAAATTACGCGACCGTGGCTTTACTCTTTTAATACAAATTCACTGTGTTTTAATTCAATCAATGACATTTTTTATGACTTATTTTTAATTGACTTCAAAGATAGTGGAGGTTGTATGTTCGGGAAGTACCACCGCTATATCCAATTGTACTGTGAATATTTTTGTTTATTGCGTTCCGGAAAAAGGTGTGGTTGCCATAGTACACTAAATATGAGGCAACCATCTTAATCTATGCAATGCATCTAAATCTAAATATCTTGGGATAACTCACACACGGTCGTTTGATCCCAAAATAGGTAGAGCCTGTGCTATGGTAACCAGACAACTGATAAACATACATCAATATTTTTTTTGTAAATACATACATAAATAGATAACAATACACCCAAACACAGAACAAACATTCGTGCTCCTCACACAAACATTTGTTCTGGTGGGGATCGAACCCACAACCTCCTATTTAGCAGTCAGGTTCGCTAACCACTAGACCACGAGGCCAGTCAAGCATCTATTTACCGTAGTCTAGTAGGACTACGGTAATACCTGAGTGGATGATAGATAGGATATTTTTGTTTTATATTGGTAAAAACAGTTAACATCCAGACCGAGAATAGAAATCTAAATTCATCATTTAAACTTCTGCCCCGCGGAGAATCGAACCCAGGACTCTTCGAATGATGCACCGGTATCTTGTCTGCGCATGCTGCCTTATATTAGGTAGGTAGTTTATTGCGATATAAATTTTACTCGCGACCTCAAAACTTTTAACTAGTTTATAATTTAGTTTGAGTATTTTTATTTTGCTTCACCCATTTAAACTTTTAGATCAGAAAATTAAGAACACTAGCACTTCTGCGTAGGTACCTATTTTCGGGCCATTTCCATTATAGAAACTTATTTTCTATACAATTTTTAGAACTTATAAATATAGATGAAGAATATATTATTTTTACAACCTGAATTAAAATTATTTCGTTCTGAAATCTATCTAAAAATATAGTTCATTGCACTCAATATACATACACAGTTCAACTAATCTTTAATTCATTGTGTTATATACTCCTTAATTGATAGCAGTCGTTGTTCGGTGATAGCTGTCATTTTTACTGCCGAAAGCTATTTTAAAATGTATACAAATAATAATGAAATGTTACACGTTGGCTAACGCGAACCTCTCGAACGGATGGACCGATTTACTCAGTACTTTCTTTACATATTCCCAATAATATTAAAAAGTCTTTCATTTTTGTCCGTATAAACTATACTTGGTTCGACTTTTCGCATTTACGAAAGTTCTCAACAATTCGCGATTGATTTCCAATGTAATCGAAATGCAGAACACCAGTATTAACATTTAAACTCCTTTTTACTCTAAATCTTCTTTATAAACATATTTTCAATAATCTGTCACAAATTTATAAACAGAATATAAAAATTTGGACAGGCTGACTATCGGGTGACCTAGTAACAAAATAATTGTAGAGCGCACCAATTGGGAAGATATTAAGTAGCATGTAATTCTGGTTTATATTTATAGATACTTGCAGTATTTATCAATGCAGGTGTTGGAGAATTATTGAGATTATACAGAGCTTGCTGTTGATACTCGTACAATGTTTGCATACCCGACAGCTGATAGGTGCTTGCTATGCAAGCTCGCTCAGCTAATTAACACAGTATTATACAAACATTGTGCGACAACGCAATATACGTATCAATATTACTTTGTACCGAAATCGATAATATTTCTTAACATATCGTGTGTGAGTGAGTGTGAGCGAGTGAGAGTGAGTGTGAGCGAGTGAGAGTGAGTGAGTGTGTTCGTGTGTGCGTATAACACTTTTTAGAAAAGTTTACATTACAGTCGTTATTTGATATATCAATACCATCTAGCTTCAAATGCTTTAAGCGTCTCCGAGTTACGGAAAGGCGCGGAAAGTTTTTAATACTTGTACTAGCAGCGATAATCGAATCTCCGGTCGGGAGCCGTGATTTGATATGTAAGTATAAATCGATATGTACCGTTTATTTATTTAGATTTACCTATAACCTATCCTTCTCAATACCCTTGACCAATACTACTGTCCCAAGAAATAAGTTACCTCTATTATAACAGATTAGCATTTGCATTTAAATATTAATGACAACTTGTTCCAAGTTTCACAACAGAGCTAATAATGCGCTTAAAGGGGAAATCTCGACGAATTTCCATTCTGTTTGTACTGCAATGTAAGCACATAAGGAGATTTCCATACATTGACAATGCTGTAGCAATGTTGTTTCTAATACGGAAAGTTATAAGTTTTAAAAGAACGAATAAGTCTATTATACACTGGATTTAACCGGTCCACGGTCGGCTTTGGACGATAAACCTACCTAATTAATTTCAAGTAAGACTATTTCATAAAGAATATAATTATCTATTCTTGTATTAAATTTAAAACGTTCTCATTTATTTGCATTTTATGAATTGTAAACAGTTCATTGATATTTTTACATTTAACTCATGAATATTTAATTTGTAAGGCCAACGCGGAAATTATTATATTCATTTCGGACATTCAAACAATCTTGTAATAATGAACCATAGGTACCTACATCCTCCATAAATTCATAATAATATCCATTGCGCTTTATTATAGCATAAAATTCAGAAATGAAATTGACTTCGCTCATTAAAATTCCCATTGGCAATTGAAACACGGGTTCCACCGTCAGTATTTGCTTTTGGATTAATCGGAAAATTCGCAGTTAATACAAAAGATTGAATTCAAACATTTAGTAGCCTTGCGGGGAAAATTCGAAAGTTCATAAAAATAACTTACCATGCGATTCTGACACTTAATCGGGCCTGGGAAAGGACTCGAGCGGTAAAAAGTTAAATTGCATAAACTTTGGGACTCAGTTCACAACGGTATAGGATTGTAGCTCAAGTTACTCGAATCGTATCAGAATGGATTAAATAGATTAGTTCTTCTACAATCAACTACAATAAATGTAGCTATCTAATTCGTAAGGAATCATTTACACATGTACGTGAGAAGGTTGGTTGCACTCGAATTTGTACCTTTTTTAAAGAATCCTTTGTCATAGTCAGCCAGAAAAGTCTAAAGGGGAAAACCATTTCACAATTTAATCGTGCAGAAATGAGTCTATATCAGACCGTCGAGGACCGCCATAAATCCAGATGAAGCTGTATTTTGTTACATATTACGGTGCTGCCGCACCGTGGTATTTCATCCCTGTACATGAAATTAAAACAAGCTTAAACTATTCGTCGAAATTTAATCGACAACCCAATCGAGCACCTATCGAGCTTAACATTTTATTCAATAAAAAAATCAGTAACAACCTTTCTGATTGCAATTCGGATACTTGATTTCGTCAAGAGCGGCATTTTGCATGGCTGTTTTTAAAAGTTCCGACGAAACTGGAACGCTGCCGGAAGGCTTCAATTATTTAGTTCCGCTACTAGGCAGGAGCTGCTGTAGTGTTAGTGTAGTTTCGTTATAGAGCAGTTCGTCAAAGGCAATTTTCGCGCTCTAGTTTCGTCCCAGGCTTGTTTAAAGACACCTGAGTCCTTTGAATGGAGGCAAGGCTTCTAACCTGCCATTAATGTGGCTTTTACGTGGATATATTTTGTATTATATTAGGGTATCCCTCTGTTGTCGTATACATCCGTAAAAAAGCTTTAATGCGTTACTGTAAGAATATTTTATGAATATGAATAGGCAATTTTGCAATAGCAAGTTTGCAATCATATTTACATAACTTACATTTTATTTACATTCTGTAGCAATATTCAGTGATCTTTTGGTTGTACAATAAATATGTTGTTGTTGTTGTTATTTTTGTTATCTTTTTAGTTGTCACTACTAAATTAGTCACCAGATTAGCGTACATTGTGCGTTATAACTTTACAAGACGCCTGTTACGTGCGATAGGAATATAGATATACTTACAGGATTTTCATTATGATGTTATTGCGTCCTGTAATATCGTAGTAAATACCTTGCAAACAAACTTCATTACAAAAACAACAAGATATCATACCATAACACTTCCATTTTTCTAACTTTTTAAAAGTTCTGATTAGAAAAGTTATAACTTAATTGCCCATTTTGTAATAAAGAAAAAATATGAGAAGGTCAACTTCTTATTACTTGTAACCTGATACTAAGGTAAGCCGGCAATATCATAATTAATATAGTTTTATACTTGTTTAATTATCAATTATTTATTTATTAGAAATGTTACAACCGTAACACGTCTGTCTTTTATTATATCCTATAATAAACAATGAGGTAGATACATTTTTAACGCAACATAATAAAAATACTAGCGTAGCAAGTCTTAGAACATAATGTTTCTGGCTCAAGAATATGTTGCGTACAAAATGGGCGAAAACATCGCAAGAAACCTAAGCGGAGTTTACACTTCATCGAGCGAGGATAACGAGTCGACGAAATACAAAGGTAAATAATGCTTTTATTTCGTTTTTCCTTTTGTTAGCTTTTACCCATTAGTCGGTACTTGGCCTAAACAGAAACAAAAGAAGCCCTTACACCAAACAGCAGTGAGGCAAGGTGACCTACGCCGCATAACTATGGAAAGACTGAGATATTTCTTCTTTACAAGGTATATTAAATAATAAATAAATAGTTAATAAATATTTTGGGACAACTCACACACGGTCATCTAATCCCAAATTAGGCAAAGCCTGTGCTATAGTAATCAGAAAACTGATAAACGTACATATGTACATAAATATTTTTTAATACATCCTTAAATAGATATTTTTTGTTTTTTCACCCAGACACAACCCACTCACCCAGACAAACGGAGAATAGAAATCTAAATTCACCATTTAAAGTTCTGCCCCGCCGGGAATCGAACCCAGGACCCATCGAATGGTGGACCGGCATGGTAACTATTACACCACCGCAATTATAATGTACATACTAAAAAGATGACGATCAGTTAGAAAAAGTAAATAGATAAGTCTATTTAAGGCATGTTCAAAACATCCCAACGACACGCAAATCAGCAATGCCGACATAGATTTGTTGGCGAATGCAATTATACTGTCAAAGACATTCAAGGTTCTATTCTAAATGGATGGTTGAATAAATTTGTAGTCCCTGTTTAAGAATAGATCCGAGACTAACCTTGAAAGCGAATGTAAAAATAATATTTTATATTTATTAATGATAATAAATATCTTGGGACAGCTCACACACGGCCATCGGATCCCAAATTACGCCGATCCTGTGCTATGGTGACCAGACAACTGATAAACATACATATATATATTTTTGTAAATACATACTTATATAGATAAAAATACACCCAGACACAGAACAAATATTCGTGCTCATCACACAAACATTTGTTCTTGGTGGGGATTGAACCCACGACCTCCAGTTTAGCAGTCAGGTTCTCTAACCACTAGACCACGAGGCCAGTCATGAATAAATATAAAACAATGTACATAATCACTTAATATATTTTATAGCTATTTTCTACACAATTTTAGCAAAATTTTTTTAATTGGTAAAATAATTATTTTTTTTGTATGTACCTACGTAAGTTAAAACTAATTTAGGTATTTTAAAATATAGTTAGTTTAGTTGATATTCATCTGTTTTATGTACGTTCGAACGTTCGAATTTCATCTTTGTAAATGCAAGTAACATAAAGCCTGTGCCACAAAGCCGTATCCTATTATTTGCACTCGATCTAGGTTTCATGCCAAAGTGTAGGAATCTAAGTCAATAAGGAATAATATCGGCTGCTCTAGATCCTGTATATTAGCTCACTTCTTGTGTAACGGCTATTTATATTGGATTTTGTTCATAAAATTGTATGAACTCAGAAGACTTAATAAGATTTTTATTAATGAAATGCGTTGTAATTTTAATTGTTTATATGACCACCTAATATTTGTGCATTCTATTATTATATTTTACAATTTTATTATGTTACAAGCAGAAAGTTTTTTGATGATCAGGGGAAGCAAGACATGCACGATCTCATAATACTTCAGTACTGGGGATGTACTCTCTAACTTCGTAAACTAATTTTCGGTTCCGCCCGATAGTTGTTAGGAACTACGTAATGTACCCTATTGTTTAGTTTTAGCATTTTCACTACGTTCAACTTATAGCCATCGAGAATGGGATTAAGAGTGAAATTTTCTTAAAAACCTTAACGCTTCTTTATTTATTTGTTGAATGCTATCTGCAGCCCATAGACATCTATATCCAACCTCAGGGGCAGTAGGTACTTTAAATTGTGCATCGTTTATGTATTGCTACTTCTGAGGACTAAGAAGGTGGCCTCGTATTTAGTGTGCTCTGGCAACCACATCCTTTATCCGAAACACAGTAAATTAATTGCTTTACGTCAACTGTGAGTGGACGAACCTATTACCAATTTCATTCCCACACAATTAATAAACTCACACGCTAACAAGGTAAGTTAAATAAAAGCTTATAAAAACGAATACTAAAAGTACAGTACCTAACGCTGCTCTCTCTAGCTCGATGTAAAATTTAAAGACTAATATTGTAAAGGTCTTTAAATAATTAAACGTAGGAATTGCCACCCCTCGCAGTAGCAAAGAGAAAAAGCGAATAAAGTTATTATTGTATTCAAGCTACAATATTAAAAGCTTTAAAAATTTACTCGTTTTAAGTTGATTACTTTATTTAAATTGCTTTATTTTTATTACTGTTTCCATTTAAATTGTGTTTTAAGTGCTCGTATTTAAGTAATAACAATGAATAAGTTCCGTGACGGTATGTGCAATATGTACATTATTCAACATACATGAATGATACTCGGCGGTATATATTGCACATCAGGCTTCAGAAAGAGACAGTTGGATAATATCAGCGACGTATCCGTCAGTTGTCCACCAACCCGCACTTGGCCAGCGTGGTGGACTGTGGCCTCAATCCTTCTCATTCGAGAGGAGACCCGTGCCCAG
>DWNH01002050.1:0-10364 GCA_018249895.1 Tiana niger | reverse complement strand
TCTGTGTGTGTGTCCATGGTACCCACTACACAAGATCCTAGAATCTTAGTGTGGGGCTATGAGTGTGAAGCGTTATTATTTATTATTATATTAATTTTTATTGGACCTAGTTTAGTTAGTATTTAATTATGGTTAAGATTTTCCCTTCTTGTAATATCAAAAAACCTCCCACAATAAATTAACTGTCACAAACCCCAAGTGATAAGATGTCTCTTCTACCTATCTATTCTAAGGTAAAGATAGATCGCACGCAATCCACACGAGTATGTTCGTGTACAAAATACTAAACAACCTAATTTGTCATACAGTAAACGTTTTTGATAGGGCTATCACAAACATTTCAATTCCCCGATGGCGTTATGTCAAAACAGATCAACATAAGAATATAAATAAATTGCAAACTACATAAAAAATTCTAACAGTTATTGAGTGAGTGCAAGTTTTTAATAAACTTGACATCCTCTAATTTCAATGTAGTTTGCATTTTTTTACATTAGTTTTATATATCAACGGTTGTTAGATGGACGCCTGTGTGCACGTATGCGTCTGTCAGTGCCTGTCTGCGTGCGTGTGTGCGTGCGTGCGTGGGTGCGCGCGCGTGTGTGTGTGTGTGTGTGTGTGTGTGTGTGTGTGTGTGTTTATCGTTACATGTGTGTACACATGGGTGTCTGCGCATGCAGGGGGTATGCATTTTGTTAAGCTAGCGTCATGACAGATGGACAACGTTTTCACCATGACATTCATTCCCCTGTAATAACCTTTCTGTTCAATTTACTGTGCGTAGACATAAATTCAAGGAGCCACGGACACGTTCGGGAGTTGGTCCAATGACCATAAAATAGATTGTTCTCCATTAAACTAAAGATTTAAAGTACAAGAAGACTAAAAAGAATCTTAAAGCCTTTTCTTGTCAAACGCTGCGAAATGTTGATTGTTTAAGATGGTGTAACTATTCGTTTCATCCTCATGACAGGCTTTATTAGACGGATTTTGCCACAAATGGCTAAAGTGCATTTATAGTTATGTAACTATCAACCCTATGTGTGTCAGCCCTACGACATTCGTACAGTGTATGACAAACATACAAATCTGGAGTCTTTTGTCGTTAATGACAGAGCGTCTATTGTGTTTTGCATTTGAATACGAATCATTCAGGTCTATGGAGATTTCTCCAAATTTGAGATAAACATGTAATTTTTTAGTCATATGTGAGACATGTGTTATACATACATATGTTTAGACGGACGCAGATGACTTTTGTACGAATAAAATGAGATAAGTACATAAATAAAAAATATCTTGGGACAATTCACACATGGTTGTCTGATTCCATAATCACAGTAATTTACTGCCATAAAACAGTCGCCGAAACCGAATATCGGTCAGGAAGACCATCATCATCATCATCATCATCAATAGTGTCAACCATTTCAAAACATCATTGGTATTCTTTGCTCGTTTGCGATAGAGCTAGTTCTTAAGATCGAGAAAACAACCTTTCCTGTTCCGACTTTTCTACACTTGACCACTCACATGTCTTATAGAGCTTCGAGGTTCGTTCGTTTTAACTGCAGTCCATAGCAGGTGCATTTGGCATTGGAGCAGTAGAGACAATATTTAGTTTTGGGCGTTCATTGTGAGGTACGTATGAAATATGGTTTTTAGCCCGAACAGGTTCTGCCTTTACAGTATTTTGCGTCGAAATTTCGGAATACGTAAATTCAGGTTTCCAAATTATATTTTTGTATTAATATTTTTTTTCGGATTTAAGCTTACAATCAATGTATTTGAGGATTAATTTCCATATCGACAGTTAAATATATAAAATGGCTTAGGTTTACGTGAATAAAATTATAACACATATTGAGCATATTCAACATATAAACCTCCATAGTCAACGTTGTTCAGTACTGTTGCTTTACCTGAGATCGTAATTAGATGCATTGCTACTCCTGAGTTAAGAAGTTCGCCTCGTATTTAGTCCGTTCTCTATAGTCCGGGAACAATCTAGTTAATAGCAGATAGTTTTTTTATAATAAGACGGTTTAGTTTTAACCTGTTTACCTCATAGTTGAATGCTGTCGGCATTCACACTTTTTTATTCTTAACAATATTATGGCTTCACGATAGAAAGTCAGTTTCTAATAAAAAAAATTTATAGGTAGGCCGCCGCCCGGGTAAGTACCACCACCACACCCAAATCTACCTCTCTAATCTTTGTTCTTTGCTGTCAAGTAATAATAATAGTAATACGAAAATTACAGTAATACAGTAATATACTTAATTTGTTAAAATAAGTTAATACTTTAGAATAGCACAAATATAAATAATATAATAATTGAACACACATAAAAAGGTTAAGAGAAAATTTGACAATCTTTGTTACCATTAAAATAATTTTAAAATAAAATTACTGCACGATCATGTATCGGGATATCCATCTTGAGACAATACAGTTTAACAAGTTTCCTACAACTCGAAACTATGGTTTCAATAAGGAACCCTAGAACTTTGTGCTATCGAGATGTCGAAGCTAATAACTATAACAAACTTTGATAATACTGGTGATCAAAATGGCGCCAACCACTTGTGAAACTTGGATCCGTTAGAAACGTGTTGGCGTTAAAGTTTAGTCTGTTCACTGCTAACGGAAGCGGTTTCGGTTCGAACCCCTGTTAAATGAAGTAGTAGCCCTACGAAGGTGGAGATATTGCCACAGGTGTAGGAGCGAAGGTGTCGCGAAGACGATGTGTAACTTGGTGTATGTCGGCGTTATTGTGTAATAATTATAGTTCAATAGTACGTCTTTTTTATTGGAAAAAAGTAGCGAACTAGAATTGTGGCTACCTATTATTAATTCATCTCTGAAACCCATATATTCATGTTCAAATTCGGTCGATAGATCTTAGTTCTATTGAAATCTTAAATAGATGTGTTGCTACTTCTCAGAACGAAGACCTTGTTCACAGCTTTCATTGAACACATTAGAATTTTTTTCCTACGTTATATTATTATGTAATATATTTTTTATTTCGATACTCTTTCTAACGGCAAAATACGCTTCGGTTGTATCCATGATAGATATTAACTTTTCAGGTAATTCCATTATTGTTGTTCAACTAGTTTCTATATATAGTTCCTAAAAAGAACCCTGATAGGAGAGAGAAAATAATTACGTAAGTCAAAATCGATATGTGCTGGAGAACAGAAAAACCCGATCACAACTAATATCATCGCAACCTACAGCTTTAGATGTGATAGATGAAGTACATTTACGAACATTATCATATGAAACAGCAGTGAAGGAGAAAACACTTTTGAGAGATTTAGTCAAGGAAGAGTTTTCTAAAATGGTTAAGGACTTAATATCTCAGGGAAGAAAAAGGATAGCGGGAAATTGCAAGTTTAAGTCATTAAGAGGAAAAGTGATATTTTCATGAGCTAGATATTGCTTGCATAGCCTCTGATATCGAAGAACCTTTCCGGTATCGGCCGGTGAAGAATTGATGAAGTTATCATAGCAGTGGCGGCATTTTGCTGTCCTTACCCTTTTATTCTAATTTCGAGCTTCGTTATATAGGCAACAATTTGCATTACACCTATCACGGTTATACTTAAAAAAAAGCCCTTCCCGTCTTGTCATCACCAGGCGTATATCCCTCGTAATTTCTTTCCGTCGTACCCTTTTAACACCGACCGCCATTACCAGTGCATGTACATACATACATCAAACAGTTTAAGCAGTAACTTGTAAAAGATTGTGATGATCACAACTGCGGTTGGTAAACTTCCCATGCCTATCAGAATGTCAGGGAACCCTCTGAGATATGCAGGTTTCCTCACGCTGTTTTCTTTCATTGCAGAGCAATTCATAACTAATGTATAATCAAGTAATACTATCACAAAAATACTAAAACACAGAATATGATATGACAAACAAATCCTATCCTATGTTACTATTTGAGCCACTCTGCGAACAGGAGTTATCACAAACTATTTTAACTCTATCTTACAGCATACGGATAAAGTCAACAATTTGTTTTCGATAAATGCTCTCAAGATAAAATAGCTACGGACAACTAGTTTAATTGCTAACGTGAAGTAGAGAAGCGCTTGTGAAAGTTAAAGCAGCATAAAGTACAACAGAAATTGAAGTGAAGTATCCGGCGGTCCAATATTTAATGGAATCCGAAGTTGGAGCAAAGCTGCAATTTTCAAACTTATTAATATTTGATATATTCTCGACCTTAAGTTAAGCCGAGAGCATAATTTCGATAACAGAATCACGAACAATTTTGTTGTCTTGTAAATTCTAATGTTACATTTTCACATAGTTTGCATAATTTTATCACAAAAGTCGTAATCACTAGTAGTTCTTTAATTGTTAGTGTGATTTTAAAATGATTATTATTACGATTGTACAGAATCCCAAAGAGATTTTTTCCGCTGGCTTTTTTCTTTTTTTGTTTATGTTAACTAAAAAACTTTAAATTTACATAACTTCATTTTATTTATTAGACTTTTAAGTATATGTATGTATGTATGTATATACATGCTTATATCGCACTATAATGACTAGTACCTATAGTGATTTGTCGTACATATAATACCTGTAGTAGTAAAGTACGTTATCAAGTCGGCAATTTCGAAAACAGCCAACAAGGGTCACTCGTGTTCTAAAGTTTAATTGATTCGCAGTTCTATTACAAGTTGTGGGCGACCTCAATTTAATGCTTAATATCATATATCACATTAAATTAACCTCGAATTCGCAACGATATTAGCCCTTATAGAAGATACGAAAGCTCAGATAATTTAGACTAATAGTAAAAGCATAAAATTCTATTGTAGGGCTTCTATACCTGAGATGTTATAGAAATCTTGCTACAGCAGTTTATTATTTTAGCAATAGGCATAGTCGTAAATTTAAGATGGTACTTCTAAAAATTCATTTTCTTTCTAATTTTTTGATTTGCAAAACACTTTTAATTTATCGATTTGCAAGTCACTTTTTGTATTGGTTTTTGTTAAAAGGTTTAGATAACAAACTAATTAAAAAGAGGTCTACTCTTTTTGACAACAGCTCTATCAATTATATAAAGCAAGCATCGCATTGTAGAGCCTACCAAGTGGACCAAACCAGAGACAATTCGACCGTTACCAAACCAACCTCGCCTTTGTTCAGTTGATCCCGGCTGACTCAGGCTTGCCTCAGCAACGTAACTTAGAGCGATTTACGATTTATGGTTAAAGCCGCTTATAAATCAAAATTTAAAACTTTTACTAAATCGGAAAAGCGGATTACTTACTGGATGTTTAAGAAATATTTTCAAAATGACCATTTGTTTGTTTCTTTACTCATCTAAAAAATGATGTTGCACTAATATTGCATCCAGAATATAATTATTCCATTGGTATTTTTGAGTGGAAGCTTTGAGAGCCTGGTAAATGCTGTTAGTAGTTTACCCCTTTTTTAATTCATATTAGTTTATGTGCACTTAAAACTTATTTCAAGAGTTTTTATTGTTAGATATTTGACTGCTAAACGGGAGGTCATGGGTTCCCCAACCAGGACAAATGTTTGTGATGAGCATGAATATTTGTTCTGTGTCTGGGTGTAAATACAGTAAAAAAGATATCTATTTAAGTACGTATTTAGAAGTATTTATGTATGTTATCAGTTGTCTGGTTACCATAGCACAGGCCTAGAGCCTAGTTTGGGATCAGATGACCGTGTGTGAGTTGTCCCAATATTTATTATTATTATTATGTATGCGGCAATGTTGTGGTTAAGCAGTTTTACATGACTTTTCTTTTTTTGAAAAGAAAAGACTGACTTGAAATCTGTTCAGTTTCTCATTATTCTTTCAGAATATTCCAAGCCCTCAATCATGATATTGCTAGCGGTGATCCTTCTCGTGATAGGCGGCATCTACTTGCGATGGCGGCAAGTGAAGCAGTACTGGTCCAAACGGAAGGTGCCTCATCTTCCACCAAACCCGATCTTTGGCAGCATGACCTTCTTAATGCGGCAGAATGCGGTATGACTATAATTAATATTGAAGAAGCACAAAATACGTAAGACCAAAACAAGTATGAAGGTAAAAAGAAAACATGATTCTGGTACTTTTTAAATAAGTTGAAAATTGTTTCTGCAAATTAAAACAGTAACATTAAATAAACCAAATGTTCTCTTTGTTCGAACAGACGTCCCTTCTTAGGCCTGTATAATTTAAGCTAAAGTAGAACCATCGCTTAAGGCAGTTTGCTCAAACTTACTTATCATATAATCAATTATAACTTCAGTACTATACCAAAACCAAAATAAAATACATCTGTAAAGTATTTTTTACTGATATCAATTAAATTAATTATTGTTTTAATATTCGTTAGGCATTGTGGATGCGGCGTATGTACCGGCAATTCAAAGAACCCTACGTTGGCATATGGATATTCTGGCGACCAGCTCTCCTAGTTAACTCGCGAGAAATCGCCAAAAATATCCTGATGATAGACTCCGCAAACTTCAGAAATAGGTTTGCAACTTCAGGAACAACAGATGCTCTCGGTAGACTGAATATATTTACTATGAAGGTATATCTTATTATTATTAAACACAACATAACATGTGCACTTCTCTGTAATGATGATTTGATATTTTGTAGAATTATTCATAAAGTTTCAAGCATCCAACAAATAAATATTAATACCATAGACATCTTTATTAAGTGCATTGATAATATTTACAGGATCCTTTATGGTCTCATGTCAGAAGGCGACTTACAGTCTTCTTCACAAGTTCAAAGCTAAGAGGTTTTGAGGATCTGATTAGAACCAAAAGTAAAGAGCTAGTTCAAAGAATTGAAAATGATAATAGGAACTCAAAATATATAGAATTGAGGGTAAGTTGCTGTAAGGTTAAACCTACGTTGCTAATTTACGAGTAGTTTACTTAAAATTTAATTTATTTCAAGCAAAAGAAGCAAAGAATGCTTGCGCAGGTTTCAGATGTTTTTGTTCTTATCAAGAGAGTAACAAGCGAACATGGTAGTGACTAAATTATCCATAGTGTTTATAAAGTCTTGGGTGTCTTGATGAAACTGGACCTTAGTTTTCACGACCATAAAACTATAAGGTCTACAGCAGGGATTCCCAAAGGGGTCGACATCGATTTCCCTGGAGATCGACAAGGTCTAAATCGACATTTAGCAGTAGGTTATAATCCCTGGTGTTCTGTTTATGATCCATTGTAGCCAGTATTGTAGCTTCTACGGAAAAGGGCTCTACGAACAAGTAGAACTGGAAGTTGCACAACCCTAGATTTCTAATTTTGATTTTGCCTAATAATTTTGATAGAAGCTATTGACGGACTATACAACGGACATTATCGGGACCGCTGCTTTTGGCGTAGAATGTGATGCAACCCTGACAGGAGATAGTGCGATTAGAAAGATCACAAAGAAGTTCATGGAGTTTAGTTTGTACAGAGGAATATGTTGGTGCAGCGCATTTTTCTTTCCAGAACTAGCAGATATCCTCCGGTAATATACCTTATATTACTCTATTCGATTACTTAATTAAGCTTCCACTGTCAACTGTTAATCTTTAGAATCTATAAATAACACAATACAAACAATAATAAATACTAGGATACAAAAATACAAAGAAAAGCGGGAAAGTATGTACGTCTGTATGTTCTTACCGCCAATTGAGCGATCTTTTCTAGACACAATTACAAAACTAAAACAGATGAGAGAAAAATGGGTTAGGTTATTTAGGTTAGATTATTAAAACTATTTTAGTCTAAGATAGTATAAAAGTCACATCAGCAATTTTTGTAGACTTATTTCTGTCTTATTTCCTAACAGGTTAAGGATCTTCCCTACAGAAAGCACTGAATTCTTGAGACAAATAACCCGAAAGATTATCGCAGAGCGAGGTGGATACGAAACTAAAATTACAGAACCAAGAGATCTTCTTGACATCTTGATTAAGATTAAACAGGAAAACGATGAAAATGGTAAGTATTTACCTTTATTTGAAAAGACTTAAAAAGTCGCAAGCAAGCAGCAACATACACAGGCAAGTATAGCACAGGCTCGTCCTAGTTTGGGATCAAATGGCCGTGAGTAAATTGTCAAAAACAAACTGAAAAACTGAAAGTACGTGCAGTGAAAGAATTTAAAACATTACTTTCACTTAAAGTAATAATATTACATAATGTATATCACCATATGACATTATACTTACAAACATTATCAAATCAAATAAAAATCATTTATTTGCACAGATATGGGTGTACTTGCAATAACATTTAGTTCATTTGTTGCAGAGTTTGATATGTCAGAAGACATGCTCCTAGCCCAGGCGACGGTATTCCTTCAGGGAGGCTTCGATACAAGCGCCACGATATTATCTTTCTGTATTTATGAACTAGCCTTTAACCCAGAGATACAGGTAAAGAAATATAAGTTTTGTAAATCGAAAACTGATTTAAAATGTATGATAAGGATGCCGAGGTTTGTGCTAAAATTTCCAGGCTATTTTTATATCTCATGTAATACTTTTAATTTAATATAAAGTGTATGCAGTCGGCGGTGGATTGATAGTGACGTACGAGTAGCTGTCGCGTGTGCTCACTATCAAGCTGAAGCTGCGCTGCAGACTGTGTCATGACTGATGTTAAAGGAGTACCGAGAGTTTTTTCCGTCGGCTTTTTTCTCCCGGTCAACAATAGCCAAAAGAGTGCCTATGAATTTATTAATTTTTTGACTTTCATTAAGTGTACTGTAATAAATAAAACAATTTCATTTTATTTCACGAAATCTCAATAGATAATTGGAAGCAACTTACGTATTATACTTGCCGCTGGACGAAAACAGGTACTTGGGGTCAATAGTGAAGCTGAGGAACTTGCTGTCCACCCGGTTGACGTGCGACTCCGTGGCGACCTTCACGCTGTACGTATCAGCGCTTACTGAGGAAACAATAGTTAAAAAAATCGCTATAAGAATCACTTGTAACGTTAATATTCGGTCCATGGCGTGGTGCACCATAAACTAAAATGATTTAAAGGAAACCAAATCGTCTTGATTTATATTTAGTTCTGCGGATGACTCGATCTGTGTGTTGCAGTGAGTTCAAGAATAGAGTTAATTTTTTAATATTAAAAATTAATAAATGATTTTACCTCATAATTAATTTATTCTAAAATATACTCGTAGAAGTTAAATGAGCCAAGATTCTCAAACTTATTTCGCTTACTGCCCACTTTTAGAATTATTTTCACATATTATTTTCAGTGGTAACTAACAAACTAAAGATATAGTATTTCCAAGTCTACTTTTTTCTGAGTGAAGTGACAGTACAGAGAAATAATTTCGCAGTCATGGCCTCTCACAATTGGAGCTCTGGTCGTCGACGAGTTAAGGTTTTCAAGAATGTCGAGAGCTGATTATGATAACAAGTTCCCACGCCTAACAGGGCGAATGAGGTTTCTAGCACTGCTTGCAACCATATAGACACATGCTTAGAATGGTATTGATAATTCGTAGGCCCAAAATTTTTGCCCAAAGAAGTACCACGTAAGCCTTGTAGAGTACGATATTTCTTTATGTAGAACTTTCGAAAAAATTGTACTAATGATATATGTATGTACGTCTGTATATTTTATTATCATTTGAAAATGTTAATCAATGAAGTTAGACATCGTTAAGTAGGTAATAATAAGAAAGTTTTGCATCGATTGGTTATCGCGATCTTGGATTGGATATCATCATAATATTCATTTATTTGCTATACACATTTACAAATACACAGGCGAAAGCATGATTTTAACTTACAGTTAGCAGCTGATACTTTTTAACTTTTTTAGTTTAAAGCTAGTTAATTCAAGTTAATTACAACAATGTCGTAACACGCGAATGCACTGCGACATGAAATTTGCTGAACAAATAAATGCGAGCGGTGCACATTAATGCATTTTTGTTTATATCAAAACTACACAAATTTTCTGTTTATATTCGCCGTCATGTCACGTCTGATACCATATGCTAGATCAGGAAAGTAAACAAAGTGGTGACTGGGAATTTATAATTCCTACAGTAATAAGTGTAAGCACGTAATGCTACTTGCATTGTGATATTTCGATAGAAACATACCGAAGAAGAAATGCTGACTACTCATTTTCAGTATTTCACCTTTTTTGTTTTGTTCGCCTGAATAATATAAATAAATAAATATCTTTGGACAACTCACACACGGTCATCTGATCCCAAATGAAACACAGCCTGTGCTATGGTAACCAGACAACTGATAAACATACTTAAATACTTTTTTTTTGTAAATACATACTTAAATAGATA
>DWNH01002049.1:0-10364 GCA_018249895.1 Tiana niger | reverse complement strand
ATAAACATTTGCAACAAGGGCAACCCCCTTGCGTTGCCAGCCTTCAAGAACTCTTTTAACGCCTTTTTTGAAGAACCTCATGTCGTAGCTCAATATGAATCCCTCAGAGGAGCTGGTTCCAGAGAGTTCCTTTATTTGTACATGTAGGAATACGAATTATTTAGTGTTATAACGGTATCGCAAGCTTTATTATATTATGTATGATGTCAAGAGTTTATTTAAATGCGAATCTTCCTCACATTAACATTCTAGCTAGTTCAATGTACTATGACACAAGATATAAAAATATTTGACAGTTGCCTGTATAATTTCATAACCGTGTAGTCCTTTTCGGGCGCTTTGAAGTACGCTGGGCGTCTGAACTGAAACGTTTCATTCGTTATCAGTCATACTCACAAAAATACACTTTAAAAATATTTTTATAACAGTACAGCAGCTCAATATTCATTATTTTTTATTAGCAAATCATTTCACAAGTTAAAGCGACAAAGGCACATACACTTAAAATGCCCAGATAAAACATGCCCAGTGATTCCTCTTCCAGGCGCCTGGTAGAGTGGTGGTACTTCCCAACATACAATACACAATACACGATACATTCGGCTTTAACTAGAGTCATTAAAAGTTTTTAAGTTTTATGTCATTAAAAGATATAGATTGTTTATATATTATACTATTGCTAAAATATTTTTATTTATAATTATGGCTGCGTGATTTAATTACCGTATTACACGATCATGGAAGACATCTGAAGTTATACTTTAGTTTACGGTGGTTATTATACTATAATATTTTATATATTTACATTGCATTGATTTATTATGAAACGATAAGATATTGGCAAAGAAAGATAAAATAATATGTTGCTAGTTAGAAACTATTCCCAAATAATTTGAGCAGTCTAAATGTCTAAGAGTTTAAAAATAGATCATATAAATATAAATAATGCAGTGTCTTTACAGCGGTCACAGATACTAGACAAAGTTCTTCAATTAGACTTCAACGCTTGTTTTCGTATATTGACTAAAATGTCGCTTGTTTGTTGTTACATAACGTCGTCCAATTAGCATTACGATATTAAGATTGATTCCAATAAAATTCATAATCCTTGATTATGGAATGTTTCCATAAAAAACATTACATGATCCAATTTGTTACATAATTATGCTGGTAGCTGGCTAGTTCTTACATGTACCGCTCTTAAATGAAAACAGATAACCCTGATCGAAACATAAGCCAAAACTTTAGCATAGAACTTGTGCCCGCTTTAACGTCTACGTGGCGAATGCTCTGAAACTTAGGGCAGTGCAATTTATAACATACCTATCTAAAACGAATTTGTACAGGATTACTTATAAGTAGGAATAAAATAAAATGTATGAACAATCCTTGTAACTAATCACTTAGAAGTATAAGCAAGGTGGTCAGACATGGGTGACAGATACGTGCGATATAATGAGCCCTTATATCATTGCATTATTTGTAAGTGCAGCTTGTAAACGAATTCTGACACATAGATATTCCACTTTGTGTCTGCTATAACACAAACTGAGATGTGGAGTGTATAATATATGAATAAGTATGTTATATATTTGTGAATACTGCACACGCTATTACGAGTTGTTCGTCTAATATTGTCCAGAATGACACCGATCCTAATAGTAATAAAAATATATATCTTTATTACACAACAATCATATTTACACTCTCCTGAAACATGTGCAATATTTCCACATCCACGTTTGGGGCCCTGTCGCGTCGGATTCGACCATACGTTTATATACGTACATATATTTTACATAAATAATTTTATTAATTTATCTTCTCACATCACTATGTGAAGCGGAGTGATATACAATATTTAAACAGCTACGATCTTTATTGATAATATAATATTATTTCTATTAAAGTGGCACTAATCATGAATTTATATTTTTTGGGAGGTGGTATGCTGTGTTAAATTTAAAAATTCGTAATATGTAAAAAATATCATGAAGATATTTTAAGGCAATCTAAAAAATGAATGAAGCGTAAACAGATAATATAATATTGTTTCTCGCAAGCACATGTTACGTGGTCTATATTACCAATTTAGGTACATTTCTTATAATATTATCCATCAATACAGTCATGATGTTATGAGGCGCGTTCAATGCTCTTTCGAAATTGGGTTAATTTACTAATTATATACTCAGGTAATTAATTAAAGTATCTAATTTTCTTGGACGGTGCTGAAAGTACGTGTAGGAGGAGAAATTACTCTTTGAATAAAAAAAAAAGATGGACGACACGACAATGTTGAAGAAAAACTGACTGGCTTCCACGAAATTAACCACCATAGTTACTACCTGTCCCGAGTTTATATTTATGACCATTATATTTATTTCCAATTTGAAAAAAGACCCTTTGAAAAAAGATCTTAGAAAAAAAATTTTTCAGACAGCGACGAACTGAAGACTGCAATTAGGTAGTAGTTATTTTGAATACATGTCAGAATGTATTTTACAAATAAAAGAGAAATTTATTGTGTACAGCAGCATGCACTTGCAACAACGTCTTGCCAGCAAAATTCACAGCATACCGTCTCCCATTTATAAGGTATAATAATCATTATTAGATATAATAATATTTGTTTAAAATCCAACAATAGTAACATCTCATGTTGAGTATAGGAAGAAATAGTCTATTTTTATTATCAAGATTCCATAACAAGGTAAAGCGTGTAGTACACAGTTAAAATATTACTTGAAATAGAAATTTTACGAAATGATTATCTTCAATATATGTACAATACGAATTTCACATTCCAAGTCAAAACCAATTGTTTCTATAATATAAACAATCATCTTGTGTTATAACATAAATATAAGCATCGTATGTAATATACAGATTTTACAAATAGAACAGACCTCATGACTTTTGGAATCTTATTAATTCAAAAATTATATGTTTGCATATCCTATTCCGAATATATCATTAATTTTGCAATTTACTAAGGATAATAACGTGTTGTATTTTATTGGATTACACTTGAATTACAATTGAAAACCCTAGCATACGTGACGTCACAAACAGACGTTACGTCATTCAGTCTGCTAACCATGAAGGATTGTATTTACACTTTTATTTCTTGGAATTCTTAATAATTCCATTTTTAACATATAAATTAAGAACTCGTTTGGATTTTATAAACTTATTTTAGCATCCAAACAAATTTTTTGCTTTGATTACTTGATTCTGTCATCTTGCCCATTCTTGTCATGGTAAAATATTTAACACACATAGTCACTACCATTAGTTCACGAATTACTTATTGATAATTTTCAATTACATAATAGTTTTTAAAAATATCTTTATTTATAACATTTGATTTGTGTTAAAAATATATATTTCAAATACTGAAAATAATCTAATAATGAAATATAAAAATATTGCATTTTAGATGTCATCTATAATGTAAATATTATGTACATTTATACAGCAACACAATATGTTTTAATCACATCAAATTACACATTTAAAAACTCTTAAAGATGTTATTTTACCACAAAATAAAATATGCAGCAACTCATCTATCAACTATTAACTTAATCAAAGTACTCATTAGAGGGCTATCCTTTACTAAGTTTAGACACACTCGAGACAACACTTAATTACTAAACCATTCACTTCAATGCAACAACACGACAAAAAAGTGCTGCTTAAATATTGTGCATTCCTTAACTTTACATTTATTCCTAATAAAAATTCATTTTAAAAATAATTTATGATTATAAACAAAAATGTTTAACAAGTGCATTTACACTTTTGGCACTTAGTATCACTTTCATCAGAAGTAAATAAATGCATCTATCGCAAAAAATCTTTGTTGAGATGTTGGTTCAGCATAATCCTTATAGTTCCAGCAATTATGACTATATATAACATAGGACTGTGGCCTAAAACCCTCTAATTCGAGAGGAGACTCGTGCCCAACAGTGGGACTATGATGGGTTGATGATGATAACATAGAGCAGTCTCACGTGTGTAGGTGAATTTGTATGCCCGATTGTAAGGTTTTAAGCAACCTTGATGTAGATTGTCATGTTTATAAATTTCTATTCTTACTTTTACTTTATCCACACAAACATAATTGAGTTTTACCATGAAATATTTTAGAGCTGATAGAGTCATGGTAGGAACAAGATCTATACAAATAAAGTATTTGCAAGTGCGATATAACCTTTGTTTTAATTAAAATTCATTCAAAATTAAAATTAAAATTAATATAAGTGAGCAGGAAAAAAATTAAAAATAAAAAGAAATAAATATCAATATTAAATAATTGAACCGATCTAAAAGCGGTTTCGGCAATCGAAAGATGAGATATCCCAAGATCAAAGATCAAATTTCAAGAGCTGTCGTGAATGGACATTTTAAAAAAAAAAAAAACATTCTCAAATACGTTGTAATTTCTTTACTGAGTCAATTTCGGGGTTCAATCACCAGTCCAATAAAACTAATTTTTATGATAAGAGATAAGTAAAAATATCAATAGTAACCAAATTTATGTTTACTATAAATATTTTAAACTAGAACTCAAAAACGTATCACAGTTATACTTCGAGCTCGAAATACAAATACAAGAAATTTATATGTTTTCTTCAGAGCTAGATTATCGAAAAAAAAATTAGCTTTCCAAATTTTTTTAACTATCTTCTATAAACATTGAGGAAATTCACTCTGCAACACAAATTTATCTCAAATATTGTTAATCTAAGTATGGTTTTGTAATTTTAATTATGTATATAAGCTGACATGACTTCTCTGACAGACTTCCTTCAATTATTCTTGCACGTATATTTATGTGAATATAATCTATTAAAGTAAGGTTTAATAATAACACAATGCATGATCGATGTCGATGAAATGTACAATGTCCTTATTATAGAATAATTTGATCTATATCTTGAACCAGGGCCTGACGTTATGAGGACACAATAACGTTATATAACGTTAATTTATTTCCATAACATGCGCATGCAGTATTATACTAACGTTATTAACATTTAACGTTATTGGATAATTAACAGTATTATAACTAGTTACGTTATTGGATAATTAACAGTATTATAACTAGTTACGTTATTTTACTGTTTATTTAGCAACCCTCTAACACTAACAGCAGTTATAGGCACGTTCCATTTCCTTAATTCTAACAAAAACCTATTTTGTATGAACCGCAAAATACACAGATTACAAATAAAACACTATTATGTACGGAAATGCAGCTCGAAACAAATCTCGAAGGGAAGATTTCAAACTATAAGTACCATTTTTAAAGATAAAATTTAACTCACATTTTCTATATCAGAAATGTATCTGTGTTCAAGTCACTCGGTCCTCATATCAGTCCCGCGGTAGCTCAGTTGGCCCTTTCCAAATTTTTCCTATACTGAATTGGAAAGACGTGAGTTCGAATCCCATTACATATTAAAAGGGACAGGATATTTAACAGTAATTTTAAAACATAATCCATATCAATGAAAGCAAAATCAAACTTGATATTTAGACAGTGCCCGCACTAGGTACTCTGTGCTGTCTAAATAACAGGTTTCGTTTTGCTATTCTTTCATTTCTTAGAGAACAGATTAGCACTAACCTTGACAGTTTAATTGTATTGGTCATACAAAATATATGAAAATATTCTTTTTACATCTGTACCACTACCCAATAATTAACAATAGAATGCAACATCTAATTTGCAAATTTTAAATTGTTCAAGATTAGAAAAATTAAACTCTGTGGTCATTTCGACCCATTTAAAAGCGACAAGGACAACGTGGCATTTAGACATGTCTGTCCCCATTATTTATTAGAAGTACATAATAAGCAAACTGCTAGCTAAATATTTGCATTTGTAGCTTCCATTTGATACCATCCCTTCCTGCAGGCTTGCAAACTGTTTGTTCTTCTGCTTTTGTGTTGCTTCTGAGATAATTATGACACAGCTATCTCCAAACTACATGTATTTCCAGAATTTATCTGTTTTAGTGCCGTTTTATCATTTACATACGATCAATAAATTTTCATATCAACATACATAAATATTTTTATTTTTATTTACACTTTATTTACAAAATATCAATTTATTCAAGTATCAACAATAACTAGATGCAATGATTATGCATTTTTTCCGTATCTAAACTCTACCTAAATTTTGAAGACTTTGTTTTATCAGTTACAAGTTTAAATTTAGAAATTTCCTTGTAACTCTATCGACGCACATACAACGTTGGTGTTTCCAACACACTATGTATATCTGTTAAAACAACAAATATTTACTTCAGCACTTTCACGTCACTTGTACTTATGGATCGGATTTAAAATACAAATATGTATCCGTTTCATTGATTCCATACTAACTATAGGTGGGATAACGCTACGATCACCTCGAAGTCTCTGATCTATAACGTGTCTAGCTACCTAGCTATCTAAGTGTATAACATTTATATAGAGGATATTTAATTTGTTCATTTAAAAGTTGCTCACTGAGTTTATTTCACTTATTAACATTACTCGGTTCACCAGCCGGCACCGCGGCGCAGGCGCGACTGTTACACGAGGTCGTCCTGCGACGAGGAGGAAGGCGTCGGGGACACAGGCGGCGTGGGCGGCGTCGGCGGCCTGGTCGACGCGGAGTGTTCGGCGAGGGCAGGCGCGGGGGCGGGGGCCGCAGGGGGAGCGGCGCGCGCGGGCGGCCGCGCCTGCTGCGCCGTCAGGTAGTGTAGCTCGCGCTCGGCGAGGCAAAGCAAACATCAGTCAAGCGCCCCGATGCACTCCGGCTCCTCGCGCACACACTCCTTCGGGAAGTACCCGGATCGGTTGTCACCCTGGGGAAGCATAATTATTAAATCAGTTTTATAAAATTATTGTTAAACTGTGAAATAGAATGGTTGTTTGGTGCAGCGACCTTGTCGAGAGTGCGGCCCTTCCACCAGCCGCGGCCGTCGCCCTCCTTGCTGAGCACGAGCAGCTTGGCGCCGGGCCGCAGCGCCAGCTGGGAGCTCTCCAGCGGACGGAAGTCGTGCACCACCGTCGCCACCACGCGCCGGAATGGCCAGCGGAGGTTTGAATTAAGCCTGCAAATATTACTCACTGTTCAATCTTATCAACAAATACAATTTGTTATATATAAAAAACAGCATGAATAAAACGGCCTATGCTACTTATACGACATGTATAAATAATCCGAATTTTTTCTGTTTTTTAATGTAGCAGATCGTTTCGAAACAGTTGTAAGGATTTTGATAAAATTTGTTACCTTTTTCATCAGATACCGCGGGCATTATCAGCGTATACCGCGGTTATTTGCTTGTTTTAAGATGTGACTTCTTTAATGTAGGTACATACATATATTATTAACCAATGTAATTTTAACTATTACAATATGTGATAGAATTGTAACTGACCCAACGAAATTCTCGGAGAGGCTCGTTTTCTCGTAGTAGGACACCATCTCGACGATGCTACGGAAGAAGCGCGACTCTGACAGGTAGTAATGTGGCACCTGGTCGATCGGCTTCCTGCACACACGCATGTGCTTCACCGTGTTGTCTGTCCTGTAAACACAAAACTTACTGTCTTAGTAGTGTCAATGTCATTTACTGATTGGGGAAACATATCGTGGTTAGAAATTGTTGTTTAAAAATATTATAAGTGTAGCGAGTGTTCAATGACTAATGACTAATGACGTACTTATTTTATTATATTCCCAAACTAGTTTGGGCAAGACACTTTTTCCAAAATGAACTGATTCCTAAGATTCCCATACCCAGCCGGGGTGGACACCCCCTGGTAATACGTTTTCGTTTATGTCGACCCCTGGGAAACCGATATAGAGCAATCGGGAATCCCCGTTATAGAGCATACAACGCCGGTATCTCGCGGGTGTGGTGCGGAGGGTGGGGTACGCACTTGAGCGAGAGCGCGTAGGCGGTGTCGTTGTGCGCGTGCGGGTGCGCGCGGGGCCGCACGCGCAACAGGAACGTGCCGTCCACGCGCCGCTCCAGCCGCGCCGTCGCCGTCTCGCGCCCCATCTCGCCCACGTACCTGCACGAACATTGCACTATTATATTACAAACCATGCACTACGACGCTCATTATCTTGCCGAAGCTATACTGTAATTACTGTATAATGTATTAGTGACTGTATTTAAAGCAGTGTAGAGAACGGTTAACTAAAATCAAAAGTTAAATATTTTGATTTTAATTAATCATTATTTTTTAAATAGATATTGAATACATTTTTCTAGTTTTAATAAAATATATTCAAAGAAAATAAATAGTAAGTGTGAGATATGTATAAGAGAGTACCACATGTAGTAGTGCAGCGCGGCGTCGGGCGAGTGGTGATGCGGCGGCAGCGGCGGCGCGGGCGCCGGCCCGCCCCCGCAGCGCCCGGACAGCGCGATGCAATCCTTGTGCGCGCACGCGTTGCACACCGAGCACAGGTACCCCTGAACCAACACACGCCAACATGCTACAGCTGATATAAAACACACACACACACAACCGCGCTACAAGTCAAGCCGGTCGGCAATATAAGATGTGGGTAACCTTTGAATACTGTACGACTGTCTCAGTCTACATGTGTTTTTATACGACGTCAAATAAAACTTCGGTTATATATAAGTTTCTAAGCGGATAACTATGAGTTGTAGTGATTAGCTAAAATAAGTTAGCCTGCCTATTAATTTAACATAGGTCTCGTTTTAAGAATAATCAATGAATTAGTTAGCGCTACGGCGTCAACACAGCCTATCTACAAGCCGCATCTGCATTGAACTAATTCACAGCAGATATGCTGTAATACCAATAATGTAATACCATTTGAACACACTTTACAAAATACATACAATATCAAATTTAATTGAATATTTATATAATTATTTTGTTGTCATTTGTACATACCTGGAATAGCCTGCCCTTCAGAAACTTGGAACAGTGATGGCACGTGGCGGGCTTTTCGAACGTGTGTAATACGAATTTATGGTTCGTACTCCGGCATCCAGAGGGTTCTAAATTGTCACTATAAACAAAATAAAATTTAATTATTTCATAGAATCACTACTACTGTGCATAAGTACACAAAAACAGTTAACTATGCTAATTCATTGCCAACAATAAATCAATGACATCCGAGTGCTGTCCTCAGCATACTCACATGGCATCCTTAATAGCCTTGACCCACTTCCTGCGACACTCCTCGGTCCTGGCGTACAGCGTGAAGGTGGCGTCCTTGGTGCGGCGCACGAGGTAGAAGTGCGCGTTCCAGCGCGCGTCGCCGCGCATCGTGCGCCGCGCGAAGCCCTCCTCTATGCGGTACTCTGCTAGCCGGATACCGACTCTATATGAGTACTGGTTGTCCTGTAAGAGAAGACTGCCCATATACTTTCTACACAGAACATTAGCAGTGCATACATTTCTTTTATTGAAGAGAAAACGAACATGCAAACTACCTGGCGTTAAATGGTCTCTGCAATCTTTATACATATATATTTAACCCCTGGCATGATATCGTACATACACTCATTATTACTCCTGAGGACTAAAACGATCACCTCGTATTCAGTGTGACAATTGGCTTGAATTTAGAGTTGCGACACCTTGCATGCCGCCGCCGGCGCCTTGCATAAAATGGTTAATGTAATTTAATTTAATCTTTACGTACAATATAAATAGTTACCTCCACAAGAAATGGAAGCAAAGATTGAAACTTTGTAATATTGTATTTATATGAATTTTGGTACGAAAAGATAAAACCATTATAGAAACCTGTGGGTTTACCACGTTGATATTAATTAGATAATTGATGTAGGAAATGACATGACATTAATATAATCTGCAGCCTGCTATAAACCGCAGCACTATTAATATGCTGTTGTGTCACTCGATACGTTGATTGGTAACGTACGTATACCGTATTGTTATAACCAAATGTCAACCGTAAGTATCACCTCGAAACTAAAGGAAATGCAAGTATCATAAACACCACTATTGGAATAAATGTAACTAATAATATACTTATTAGTTACATTACACATCTAATCAACGAGTTAACAACGTGAAAAATGTTAATAACTCAAAAAGTTTTATCCTGTAATGTTGCATACAGGATAAGACTCTAATTTATTATATATATAATAGTTATTATAAATCTCAAAGTTTGTATGATGTTTGTTAGCCAATCATGCAATCGCTTGACCGATTTGGATGTAATTTGGTACGTAGATAGTTCATCTGGATTACATAGAATACTTTTCACATTTGTACAGGGTTTCTCAAAGTGGGGTACGCGTACCAGTGGGGGTACGCCATTGAGT
>DWNH01002048.1:0-10367 GCA_018249895.1 Tiana niger | reverse complement strand
TTATAACGCATTATCTAGTTAAATAACTAAAATGTTGACTATAGCTAACTTCAGAGTGTCGGTTTTTCGTGACGGTGGGCGCGCGCATCGTAAAAATTTACTCATCATTTTTCCCTAACGCGCCAAAAGAAGTATAACTTCAATAAAACTATATTATTGATAAATAATTAAGTTACAATTGAATATTATGCCAACACAAGAAAAAAGTACCCAACTTTTTCTTCTGTTGGCATAAACAATTACTCACTAACAATTTTCCTGTACAGTACCTATGTTTTGGTCTCCCCCAGACCCGGTAGGCCTCGATGGGCGCACCGCGAGTGTCGGGCTCCGCCCACCAAGCACGCAGCATCCGCTCTCCAACTGCTTCCACTCTCAGGGAGCCTGGAGGTCCTGGTACGTCACCTGAAATAGCATTTGGAAAGCGGTATTTCATACCATGTGTTCATGGAGTAGTGGATAAGAATTGTTAACATTACTGGATTAAGTCCATATCTTAACATAGTCATTATTATTTCCTGTTCTTGATGTCCCTCATAGTTGGGGCTGATACACAAATAAGCTTTATTGTATTTTTTCCTCTTTCTACCTCAGTTTCTTGGTTAGTTGACCGATTATTTGACAGATTAAATACTTTTGTATATCGGGACATTATTGTAGTGCTGGGTGCAATCCAATGTTGTACGCTTCTTTGAATATTGTTAAATTACCTTCAGTTTCATAAGTAAAGCGTTCATCATGAGGCCAGTAGTAAGGCGGTGCATTCGCCACATACTGCAGGCGGAGGCGAAAGCGGTAGCGGGTACGTGGCCGCAGCTTCTCGGCAACCCACTCGTCGCCATCGCCTTGGATACAGGATTTCCAGCTGTCGCTCGCAGACGTCGCTTCTATGTATTGCACGCTATAACTGTGGAAAACAAAATACTTAAATATATTAATTTTGGCATGTTTAGTGCAGAATTCGATGATTGAATATACGTTGTACTGCTCACATGCTCAAGTAAGATACACACATCGAGAGATACATTTATAATCGCGCCTTCAAGAATGGTATTGGTGGGAATTGAATTACCTACAATAGATTTCCTTTGCACATAGTGGTTTTAGGTTTGTATCCATTCTTACTTCATTTAAAAATATCGTGAAAGTATTTTGACTTTCCTGAAGTGTATGTGAATATATTGTAATGAATATAAACAATTAAATTTAATTTAAATGTAGAGAACAACTTACTGATGCAAATTGTAAGTGTCCGGCTTAGGCCAGGCGACGCGCAGCTCGGTGGCGGCGGCGGCGATGAGCGCGGGTGCGCGCGGCGGCGGGAATGTGCGCAGGCGCAGCGGCGGCGAGTCCGCCCACAACGCCGTGTGCGCAGACCGCGCGCGCACCCACACCGAGTACACCGTGCCGGGGGACAGCCGCGTCATATTTGCACTGCGCCCCTCAGATACTTCGAACGTGTTGTGTTCTGTGGATTGCAGTATTTTTTGCTATTCGTTTCTTTACAACTGGTCTATTAGCATGTACATATGTATTATTGATACCCATTGATAGTAATCCGAAAAAGTAGGATGGCGGATGGGTGGATAATTATGATTATTTCAATGGTGATACAGTGATATTTGTTATAATGATAATATAATTAGACAGCCCAACTAAAGTTATTGATTCCAAAATGTTTTGTTTAATATGTTCAATGTTTTTTTAAAGATTTTTACCTTTAAATTTATTTGACAATGTAGATGTATCATCTGTTCGCCAGTGCAACTCATACCACAAGCCAGGATCAGGGATCCACTCTACACGCGCTAGCACTGGACTCAATACGATGACAGTCACATTTTTCGGAGCCGTAGGCGCTAAAAAAGTTTAATCAATTTAAATGTTTTATAGTTAAAGATTGATAAATGAATATCGTAAAATAAATTTTAATCCTTTGACTTACCTTCAGCTGCTGTTTGAAAAACTAGCGGAGTCCCAACAATTGGTTTAACTTCATGAAGCTTAGCATAATAATTAGTAGCTTCCACCGATACGGTGTAGTTTGTAAAAGGATTTAAATCATTGATTACTGCTTCGGTTCTAGTTGTAGTAATGTATGGACAAGACTCCTTGTCACATGTTGCCGAGTTGTTTTGGGATTGCAGACGATAAAATACAGTATATTCTGTAGCTGCCATTTCATATTGTAACACTTGACATCGATTGGATTTTTCTATGTTTGGTAATTTTAGCGTTAGACTATTTGCAGAATTTGTTATTACTTCTGGAAGTAAATTATGAGCGGCAGGGAACAAGCAGAATTCTGGAGGGAACGGCTGATTTCCTGGATCTAATGCCATGATTTTGTAACCGAAAGATACTTTAACCTGCTCAATTCTTCCTTTCTTGTACTTGGTCGTATAAAAAATTGATTTTTCTGTTGAATTGTACCAATAGACATATTTGCTGTCAACAGTAATCGAAGTAGGTGTGAATCCATATTTTTTCTTCTCAGTTGCATCTACAATTGTTCTACATCTGCAACTATGTATGTCCGTTGCTAGAATACGGTGCGTCCAAGGATCGACCCAGTAAACAGCAATATCGTTGTTTGTCATATCTATGACAAAAGTTCTCGCAATTTGTGGATTTTCAGGACAGAGGCAATCATCTTGTAAATCTAAGGAAGTGTCTTCAACGGAATTATTAAAAAAACGCCGAATATCAGAGCCGTTAACTTTTGCAGTCATCAAGGTGCCTAAGCCTGTATGGTTGCTTTCTTCGTACCAATACAAAGATCTAGAACGCAATAGGATTTTTAGATCACAAAATATTATTAGGCTTCTGTTGAATTGAAGATTACAATCTTAGATACTCACCTTAACAATGGTGCTACTTGCAAGCTGTAAATAGGTCGTTTCCTCACAAAAACTCGCTGTATATATGGCCTTGTGTTAGGGATTCCGAGATCAGCCCTATATGCTACATAAGCTTCAGTCGAAGTAATTTCTAGTTGAGTCCAATACACAGACCGGCCGACCCAGTCCACACAGATGCTACTCGCCGTACCGTTTATTGACGTTAACTAAAAATAATTATCAGTAAAGATGAATCTTATTAAATTCGAAACGAAAGTCGTAAAAGCAGAAAAGATTTGTTGACTTACTTTGTAATGCCCACTGCCGTTTATTCGAGAGGAAAATATTTCTTCAAGGTTATTGACCCAGTACGCAATATTTTCCTCGATAGAAACAGTAAAATCAATTGGTATCCCTGTACTCTTCGGTATGATTTCACTTTCACTAGAATCTAGATCTACAATTTTTATTGCATCCTGCGATGATATCATTACTTTAGGAATAGGATTGATATCGTCAGATGATGCGGACACAATTTCGGAATATTGACCGTAGCCAGCGTCAGTGTAAGCTCTGACCTGTAACGAAATAAAATTATGGATTTATTCGGTGCGTTGGGATCGGCAAAAAAAAAATTTTCGAAAAGGTTTTCATTAGTGGTTTACCTAGATGCAATTTATTGTATTTCAAAAGAAGAAATGTAAGGTCACCGGGGACTGTTTAAATATGAGGCGACTGTCTTAGTCCTCAGGAATAGCAAAGCATTTATATTCGCCGTCAGGTAAGACTGCGGTACTGTCTGAGGTTGAATAAGTCTTTAGGTTGCAATTAAACTAACAATATAACAAAAAGTAGTATGCTACTTTTTGTTATATTGGGGCCCTATGGGGTAACCCAAGATATGACGCCACATTACTCGTAAGACTTGAAAGTCGTTTACTTGAAAGAAGTAGTTAGAGGCAGGCTGTAGATCCCTGAGGATGAGTTGTGTGTGCACAGGCGAGAGGCGCGCGTCGGCGCAGGCGGAAGGGCGCGAAGGGGCGGCGCGGGGCGAGGAGCGCGCGCTCGCCAGCAGCCAGCACTGCGCCTCGTAGCCGCGGACTACGCCGTTGGCGCGCGCCGGCGGCTGCCACCGGAAGGTCGCCATCAGTGGACCGCCGCTGCTCGAAACCAAAACATTTAGATTTCCGACGGGGCAGAAGTTTGAATATGTAAATGCAAAATACGCGAGTAACATCTTTTTGAGAATTACATACCTGTGTGCAGGATGTATGTAGAGACGAGGCGAGTGGGGTGCAGCGGGTGGTGCTTGCGGGGAGCGCGCCCTCGCCCGTGCCGCGGTGCCTCCGCCCCAGTGCGTGTGCGCGCGGACTGTTACCTCGATCTCGCTGTACGGCGCTATTCGATGTTCGCGCACTTCCACCCATGGAACTTCTACTGTTTTCTGAAAAATAGTCCCTTTTTAAATTTTTATGTTGAAAATAACAGTAACAAATTGTGTTTGTACTTTAGATAAGCGTATGCCCCTAGTTTCATTGTATTTTAGTCTAGTTTAACTATTTTACTTTAGTTTAGAGACCTTTAAAATGTTTAAAAGATTATTACAAGATTTCCATTTTTAAGTAAATACTTAATTGAACTTTCCCTGAAAAACTAGGATTTTTAAGACATGTTTCTAGTTTTTCTGTGAAGTATGCAAACATTGCTCTTACCTCAATTTTATATTGACCAAGGAAATGCAAGCTGACGTCATAGTAAACACGGCTATTGTTAACATTGACTCGAGTAGCTGGACTCCAGGTGACGTTAAATCTGTCCCATTTTCCTTCTACTGATATCGACGAAGCATTGATTGTTTCCGGAATGGCGATTATGAATTCTGTGATACAAAGTAAAATAAACTGAGATATCTATTTGTTCCAAAACATTACAGTTTTGGGGTTGCAAAATATTTCAGTAAATATCCTTAACCAGGTTCGTCGAAGCTATGGTAGTTTAGTTCATGAAGGGTTGAAAAAAAAAATTCGATGCTATTAGGAATTTCAATATCTTACCACTAGATGCATGTAATGTAGGATCTCTCACGGCTATAACATGGACGCGAGGCACTAGTTCAGCGGTGTATTTTCCTTCCAAGTCAGACACAACGGCTCGTGAGGAATCCTGAACCCACACTAATCTTCCACTGAAGTAGCATAAAGGTCCTAAAGTTGCAGTGCCAGCTAAACGCGTTACCAGAGAACCAGATACCTAAAAAGTCACACGTAACTTAAAGTTTGCCTAAGGGTTTGCCAGCAGCGAAGATTGCTAGAAAATATGCGTATAATTGTAGTAAACACAGCAATCGACACAATTAGCAAGAATAATGGAATCTGCAAAGAAACGAACCTCACTTATACCTGCCGATATTCTATCAGCAGTAGGAGCTTTATGCAGTTCTGATCCATCGTAGCTTCTTACTAACCAGTACAACCATCTTTCCTCTAAGTCCGCTGTGAGGCCCATCACTGAAAATTAAAAATATGCTACTTCAGTAATACATTATTACTTCTTAGATGTAATAATGGCATAACAGTGATATTTGGTATTGTTGTTACCTTGTTTGCCACTAAACAATTGGGCTGGATAGTAAATTATCTTGTTTTCGCCATTCAGTTTTGCACCTTCAACAGCATGACCCGTGTTCCAGTATATGTAAGCCCTTAAAGAATCAATTGTGAGCTCCTTTGCTACTGTTACTATGGGTACAGGTTCTCGATTACTCCCATCAAAATTTCCTCGAGTTATCTACAAGAAATAGTAATAGTAATTTTTATAATTTTTCTTTATGTAATGTTGTATAATTTGTAATCTTGCTACTGTATCTTACCAGCTGCTGTTTAGGATTAGACCAGTATATTTTTTTTCCAACCCAATCAACTGCTAAGCTCCCAACGTTCTCCATATTAGACATAAGACCCTTTTCTAGCGACGTGGTGTTATACCACATGACCGTTGAAGCATTCGTGACTAAGTAGAGTTTATCACAGTACCACGATATGTCTGTGATGTAAGAGTTGTTAAGATGCCCCCTGTTGATAAAAACGTTAGTAAGCGAAAGATCATTAAAAATATATTTTTTTTTATACTAGAATACAGCGTAATTATTACCTGTGTATTAACGTTTTTAAATTGTCTCCTGTTAAATCTGTCTGCAAGAGTCCATCAGGCCCCGACCAAATCAAAGTACTGTGTAATGTAGTTGGTGATAATGCCAAAGTTTTTCCTACAAATTCCGATGACCAAGGACCTATGAATTAAATGGAAATAATTTAAATGTAATGGGTGCTAAGGCTAAGGTAAATTAATTATATTTCTCAAAACAGAAATATCTAACCTGAACCAGATTTAGTTACGGCTGCAACTCTGATAGCATATTCTGTATCTTGTTTTAAGTCTTCCACGATCCACATTGATTCCATTATATTTTTGCTGAAAGTAAAGAAAAAAATAGTTCATAAAAATTATTTTAAGCGTTTATCCTTTCAAAAAGTAATTAGTTCCTATTAAAATCTTAAAGTAATAAATGAAATATAATAAGTACTACAATGATTGTAAAATTTATATACTTACATTTCTATGACGTCTCCGGTAGTTAAATGAGTAAGCTGTAGTTGAAATGTCCACTGTTGCCAAGCGCCACTTCCTTGATGACCAAGAAGATGAGGCGGAGACCAAGACACCTTAGCACGATGTATGCCCATCACACTTTGTACCCCTAAAGGCGGATTTACAGCCACGGGAATGGGTTGACAACTTCTCAAAGCAACTAATACTTGTCTTGTAGCTATTTGCCTTGTGTTATAAGCTAAAGGATATTCATTATGAAAGTAACTATCACTCTGTGCATGATATTCTTCAGTTAACATTTCTTTCCCGTTAGTCCAGTAAAACAGACCACCCGCATATGCAATGGAACGTGCAGAGAAAAACATTGGCGTTTGTGTGTTACTACGAAAGTCAGTCACTTCACGCCTGTAAAAAACATACGTTTAAGCACCATGGGAAAATGGCTAACATGTAAACATAAATAAAGTTAAAAATATTTGTAAACAAACCCGTCAAGTGAGACCGCAAGAACTGTGTTCCGTCTAAGATGTGCTACGAGTAGTCGGAAATCGGAGTGATCCACAGTAAATGCACCGAGATGTGCGTCTCTAACAATTAGTTCTGGAGGAGCGTCATGATGAACACCATTTGAAATGTTGGCCAAATCCAGTCTATACAAGCCCCCGCGTTCTACGCCCCGTAGAGCCCAAAATAAATACCTAAAAATTTTACCAACGTTAATATCAAAAATTTTTTATTTTAGAAAAGATATTTTGTATAATTGTTAATTTTTTTCTTACCCGTTGTATGCGTCTACTTCGAAATGTATCGGTCGTGAATTAAATCCTGATAGTGCAACTAACTCATTTTTTCCATCAAAATCATAGCGCAATATTTCCCAGCTTGAATACATAGACGTATTTGACCAATTGGAACTTCCTTTGGAGTAATAAACTTCGCCAAGAACATATAAATGGCGATTTAACCAATCGACTGATAAATCCAAAGGCTTATAAAATATAGTTTTCGGTGTAAGAATGGCTTCAGACTGACTTTTCCTTGACAAGGAACTTCGATAAACGTAGCCATTAGATACTGACACAAATAACGAATCACTGGATAAATCGAGACCGACGCCTGAAACGTATTAATTAACATTAGGTATTTTGTGGTAAAATGGATTATGTAACTATTCAGAAATAATATTTTTATACACATTGTAAACACCTTCTAACATACCCGTTATATTATATTCGGTACTATAAAGTTCAACAGGATCTGATAACATATCATTTGCGGGCGCTGCTAGAATATTTTGTTCCCCGCCCAAAATTAATATTGGTTGCTGACTAGGTACAGCTGAAATAGTAACAAAAATTTTATGGTGACCTCTGTTTTAGCTTAGAAGGAAAAACTGAAATAACTGATAGGATGTGAAAAAATGTAAATGAGACTTACAGGTAGGTAGCGGCGGTGTTGAGATCCTGACGTGTGCTTTGGGTCCTTCGCCAACAGCATTACGCATAGCCACGGACACTTCGTATTCGCGTGCTGGCGCTAAATTTTGAAACATATAAAACAATGTGTTGTTTGATGCTGGCATATCCTGTGAATTTAAAACAGCTTTTATTATTCGTATTCCGATTTGGAAATGGATTGGATATTATTAAATTAAATTAAAATTAATACCTCTAGAGCATCAATAGTGTTCGGCTGTGTGTCAGTTAATCGTAGCACATAAGATATTAACGGTCCATTAGGAAATGGTCCGGGCTCCCAAGAAATAGCAACTCTGCTTGGATCGGGGGCGGCCGCTCGTAAGGCTGTTGGCTTTGAACTCGGTTTACCACTCTCGAGTGTTAGGATAACAACCGATGGTGCTGAATAAACAGGTTCTCCCGTGCCACCGTGACCCGAAAGAAAAATTGCAACCCGAAACTGTAATAAATTGATTGTTTTGTAAAATACCATGTTAATGTTATTTTGTTATAAATAAAGACAAATGTTATAGTTGTTACTCTGTAATAAGAAAATGCGGTCATAATGATAGATACATATACGAGTACTATAATTTGTAATAATGATGTTTTGTTGTTAACTTTGTTGTTCTGATATATGGACGAGTATATGAAGGACGAAATATGTCAATCATAATAAATATACAGACCGAGGAATATGAAATTTATAATCTTGTTGCATTATATACCGGTGATGCTAGTAAATAAAAGAATCCAACACAGAAAAGAAGGAGGAAGAACAAAGAAGAATAGGAAGATACGTCCATATTATAGATATACCTAATGCATTTTATCTTCAAAATCGGTAGTCATTTCATCATAGATAAAAGACTAGTTGAAAAATCGCAACTTTACTGTCTTTTGCCAGTAGACTTACCCTGTATTTTGTATATGGCCGTAAATTATCTACATGTATAATAGATCGATCGGAATGACTCGTATTCGAGTAGTACTGCCAATTTCCTGGCAGCTCCTCATATCTCCATTGCACCAAGTAGCTCAGATTGGCTAGATTAGGTCCCTCCCATAACAATGACAGCGATGTGGCGGTCAGGCTGTCTGCTACTAGTGCTGGCGCGGTGGGAGTGCCGATAAGCTCTGTCAGTTAAGTGAAATATTCGTCATTTTGGCATAGACTACTTTTGCAATAATAAATTGTTAGTTGTAATAGACAGCATTATTTTTTTTAATACATACCTATTTTTAATTGAATAAAAGTAACAAACAAGCATGCAGGCCATCAGGTTAAGAAGTTACTACAACCTATGGACATTCACTTGCAACTTCAGGCAGTACCGTAGTCCAGCCTGAGATCGTAAATAGATACGTTGCTACTTCTGAGCACTAAGATGGCCGCCACGTAGATATTTAGTGAACTCGGGCAACCTCACCCGCCTTCCCAATTGTACCGTAAAGCAACTACCTCCTCTTATCCTTACCTCTTATCTTTTGAAAGTACGTGTTAAGAGCTTCGTTACATCCCATAACACAATACAGTTCACGAGAAAATACCGCTTCAGATGTTACATTCTGTAATAATATAGATCATATTAGTAAATGAAAACTTAAGTTTAGTGAAGACTTTAACGTTATATACATATTATGTATTCTACTTACGCAGACAGCCTGGCACGATTTATCTAAACCTTCAAGCCATAGGCTGCATCCCAGGTTGCACTGTAAACAAAACGCAATGTAACAAATGTAATAATTTAAAACTAAAATGTAAGGTCAGACTTCCCGTTCAGAAAATTGATAAATCGTTAATCCTGATGATACTGGTCAGGAGACAAACTTATTAAATTACTGTACTTTCATCTGGCCTTGATAAGTTACAAAGTCTTAATTAAATCCAATATCTCAAGCTAAGCTAATAAAAGCGGGTTAATAAGAAGCCATCTATTTAAAGTACTAATAAAACTCCCCACGACTCTATGCAAATAGCCAATAGGTGGCGACAGACAGGAAGCAAATCCATTTAAGTCTATAGATAAAGTTCGTCAATTAGCACCAAATGCTACGGGCTTCAACACAAATTATTTTATATTGTCTACCCACACGACACATTTACTCTATTTAACATCAATTTGTAGCATGATAAAATTATAATTATTTTAATGTCATAATACGCATCTCTGTAGGGTACGTCACATATACATATATATAGATATTGACTACATAAAGTGGGCCAAGTATGTTTGAGTCGTTTCGTGAATGGTTTGCGAGAGTATTCGCGCGTGTTTACGTCTCGTTTAAACACATGTTCGTTTCAAATCTTCGTGTAAACATTCACATGCTACCTACTTCACTCTCAGATAGCAATCAACAACAAATATTTATATCTTTATTTACAACCATCGACTTACGGTTACGGTACATTAATGACAGACAGTAAACTTTAGGGAGGACTTAACACCAGGTA
>DWNH01002047.1:0-10367 GCA_018249895.1 Tiana niger | reverse complement strand
CTATCTTCTTCAGGTCATCAGTCCATCGGGTCGTAGGGTGACCTATAGGTACTCTTTTGTCTATGAGTTATCTCTATTCGAGAACAATTTTCTTACCCATTCCAATTCATCCGTGTAATTTATGCATTCTCTTATGGGACCGAGAGCATGTTGATCAATTCTTATAATATTAATAATACTTTGATCAATACATCGTAGCGTTTAAGATTATCAGTTATCATTAGTTTGATGGAATTCTTACCTTAATGAACGACATATATAGTGAAGCCAACAGATACACTTAAACGAAAGGGTTGGCCACCTGGCGTGTAGCGCGAATCGCACGTTCTTTCATTGTACGCCACTGACACGTAATTATTGTTCCGGCAATCCACTATGACTGCCCGCTTACTGTGCACTGTGAATTTTCAAACCGTCAGACACGACCACCATAGGTGGACCTACGTTGTCTCTATTACATTATTATAAATAGCTTTTGATGTCGTTTAACAGAATATTGTATTGCACACTCACGCATATCTGCGCACGCACCGGTTTGGACTGATAGATGTAGTAATTCTATACTAGGAAAATGGATTTCAATCATTAGGGAAATTGAAAATCAGTCCACCCAGACCTACTTTTCTCTGCTCTTTTTGAAAAATAGATATCTTAATATCAGCAAACACGAAATCAGACTAAACATAAGAATATCAAAGCATTCAAACAATTCCTTATGATGTTGCCAAACATGATAAAAACACACAATCGCGCCTGTTAATTATAAATCATCCAAGGTGAAATTTCATGTTCAAGCAAAAATTGAAGTCATCGTGAACAATACGTCGGTGGTACAAGGCCAGCTACACAATAGACTAACAAGTGATTTTGGAAAAGCGAAGGCCGCAGGTGTCGTACCGATGCGCGATAAGCCCTTCCTCCTGGTTATTTTGTTGGCGATTGCCTATTACACGCGCCGGCGACCACGCTACTAACAAACTCAACCCTAAAAGTATTTTAAAACATCATCTCCATCATCTGCCATCCGCATTACAATACAATACGGGCCTATTGTATTCTTAAAATATTTTATCCGCCTAATTAGGAAACAAAAACACAATTGTATTCACCAAGTATTTAATAAATAAACACGTTTACAATTTACGCCGCTCAAGCTATTTCTTCAAAGGATCCAGCCTTAGCATTTGAGTGAACATTTTCAGCAAGCAAGTCTAACTTAGAAACTATATTAAAAAAATATGTCAAAATAATATTAATTACGTGAAATATACAACACAACAACGTGATAAAAATAGATACGTCAGTCAACGAAGCAATTGTAGTATCGACTGAGTCAATGCCACTTCGGAGCAAAATATAGTAGGTACAATATTATAATCAATTATAGTATTTCCTACAATAATAAATTTTTTTAATACATATTAATATAATTGATATTTTTAAATGTGTAAAAAATAAATTTATGCCGTTGCTATGTATAGACCAACGGCTTGATTATCATTATTTTTTTCATTTATTTACCTGGAATGACATTTTTACCTTCAATTCACAAAAGACATTGAGCGTGTGCTTCGTGTCATTATTTCAATAACTCTTTATAGAGAGTTTTGTGCAATAGATTATCGTTTTTGATAGTTTGTTATCAATTTTAACCGAAATATTTAAATAAATCAACAGACGTAACCTGCAATAATATATGTAGATATGTACAGGCCAGTGACAGATAAAAAGCAACGCATCTATTTGCGATTAGATGTCCATGGATTGTAATAACCACTTCACACCAAGTGGCCTGCATGCTCATTTAATAATTTTGTTAAAAAAAACAACTAACTTTATCAGTTGAATTGTTTTCATAACACGCGAAGTTACATCTGTAGATTTATATTACCATTTTGAAAGTAAGCAATAAATTCGATAAATAGAATAAAATAAACTTAATATTATGACGTAAATTACGTATATATAATATATAAAATAATAAACAATAGTATCTACCTATATAATAAATACTACTAAATATGAACACAAAGGACCGATAAATGCTACAGGTTGTAAAACAAAAGCCTATATATAATTAGCAATTACATAAACGTTACACCGAATTCACAAAACGCATTAAAATTGTGCACGATTAACAATAAAATACGTACAACACACAATATTGACGAAATATCGTAAAGACTATGATTTCATTAGCCTAGCTACACTAATTAAAAAATATACTCCATCGATAGTACAAGTAAGATGCAAGTAAGTGCAAAATGCACGTAACACGCAGTAAATATTATAATATTCATTCGCTTTATAATTTTTAAAAGGCTGTGTTGTACACTGTGTTGCATAAGCTGAAGCATAGTTGCTACCTAATAATAATTTCATAATATCTTCATTATGATCAATCGACGGAATTCGTGTGGATGATTATGCAGTGCATTAACAGACATCACAATAATAATGTAGTATGGGTATAGATTATTGAAAACCAGCGACAGTAACTGATAGTGCTAACTGAATTTAAAGACAGTTCATTTATTACTACAGGAAGATTAAGGTTTATGGTTAAATATTAATAATCTGTAGTATTGCTGCTAATAACAATTAAAAGGTTGGTAGATATATTTCATTCAAATTTATCTGCAAAGTAACTACCAAAAAGGTAGTGTAATGTAAGAAGTCATCCATAAATTAAGTCACACATTAAGGGGAGCCCTCACGAAATGTGAGTGTGTGACAAGGGTCAGGGGGTCAAAAGCCTTGTGACGTCACATAGCAAAATCTTTTACAAACTAGTGTTTAATCGTTTATTATTCCTTTAATTAGTACATTTGACTATGTTGATTTTAATAAAGATAATTTATAATAAAAATTGAAAAATATGTGACGTCACACGAGGGGCGGGTGAGGGAGGTTAAAAATCGTAATATATGTATGACATAATTTATGGTTGGTCCATAATGGTCACTACCATTGCACTCAATGGTCTATATTTGGCAATGTATTTGTGTCGATAAAAATGATTATACACTAAAAATCGATTCTTAACAGATATCGTACCAACATATAAAATGAATGTAAACTATTGTCTTGTCCAACAAGTTTCTTTTAAGGTTTTTCCCTAAAAATTTGCATCAAACTGTATTGAACATAACTCATTAAAGTAGTAATAAATGTCACTATGGCTGCTTGCTAGACGAACAAATAAATACGAGAGCTTAACATACAACGTATTCGCATTTTAGTAGATAGGCCGCCGGCCGGGGAAGTATTACGGCCACGCCCAATTCTTCCGTACAGCAATTGTTGTTTCGGAAAGCAGGTGTGGTTGCCGGAGTTCACTAAATGCGAGGCAACCATCTTAGTCGACAGAAGTAGCAACGCATCTATTTTTGATCTCAGGTAGGAGGTTCATTTTAAAGTAAGTTTTTAATTTACTAATTTAATAGTAAATAAAACATAATTTAATATATATCATATTTAAATCCTTCTGGGCGATTCAGGGTCACAAACGACGGATTTGAAAGGAATTTGAAAAGGTTGTAGGTACTTAGCGAAAAGATACTTATCAAAAACATACGGAACCAGGAAATTCACTAAGAACCAGTGATAACCAATCAACGAAGGCCACGGTTAGAAAAGGGACACTACTAGATACCGGACGGTGAAAAGCAAATGAATGCAAATAGAGAGGTTTTGTCCAGAGAACACATAGACCAGTTACATACGGTAAGGCGGGTGCGGCATAAGATTTAGATGGTCAGATTCTAATTATGCAATGCGCATCCTACTAGGTCCAATAAAATAGACGAAATGCTAAAACTACAAAAGCAAAGAAAGTAAAAAGCGTCGAACCAAAGTAATAAAATTGTATTTAGTTATTCGTTTCGCAAGCAGTTACAAATATCCGTTTTAGATTTGTATGATAATCATCCTTACGGAACTTATTTATTTCTTAATCTTAAGGCTAAGTGTTGATAAGTCTCAGAGCTAGCTTAATTTTGTACACAAGTGAGTCCTAATTATATGTTTATCACATACAGTTTGGAAAATTCTATGCGCTTCAAATTAATATTTTTGACTTCTTTAACATATTAGTTAAAGATGAACGCAAAATTAATTGTTATGCTTTCATCCTGCAGATAAAGATTGCTTGGTGCATATTAACAGAGGGCATATACGCAGTAATAAATGCTACGTACAAATGATGAAGTCTAATTACATTGTAGTGCGTTTGTGCTACCAAAGCACTCAATTAAATTAGATAGACTTGCCTCTTACATTCATATGCGCCTAGTAACCTTTACTATAATTGCACCCGAAGGTGAAAATAAAACATAGTATTGAAAAAAAATAAGACATCTCAGTCTAAAATAAGAAAAATAAAGTTGTAAAAACTTTTACATAATTAACACAAATCTATAAACATAAAGACTAGAAATCGTCATAAATACGCAATTAGTCATATTAAATAATAAAATACTATATACATTATTATGAAAAAACACCTATCTTTTGAACATTGCATAGTAAAAATTGTTTAAATCCTTAACTCGCCACCCCGAGTTCCTTGGGATGCAGGGGATAATATATTTTTATTATAATAATCTTATTTTGTTTCAGGGAATAATATTAAATAGACTAAGCGTAAAAAAATGTTACAATATGGCAATAATTACAATCTTTCTTTATGCCTCTTAAAAGTTTTATTGATGATTGTGTAATAAATCAGGGCTGTATAAATCTGTTTTATAAACCTTGTCCACTGATGGCACAATTATCTCTAATAGATTGTAGTCAAATCAAATATTCTATTTGCGTGAATACATGATTATAAGGTTTAGACAAAATTATGACAGAGGGTAAATTGTTCTCTTTTTATAAACTTTTATAATTGAAATAATCTGGATGACTCAGGATGGTGTTAAGTGTAATTCTAACAAAGATAGTACATTAATGGCAATATAAAATACAATTTTGAAACACAACCTTAAATAAAAACATTTCAGTTCAGACATTCACACGAAGTTATGGAATGTTTAAACATATAAATACAATCACATCAATAAAGTATGTAATTTCTTCAGTTGTAGTACATGCACATTTATTTCTGTGTATGCAGTTGTTTCCTGATACTTAAATTGCTCAGACAAAAAATAGTGCATTACTGTAAATTTGGAATGACTTGTTGCTGTATTAATAAAACATTGTTCATTTTCATAATGTACTAAACTTAAAATAAACTCAAACTATGGAAACTAAATGTAAATAACTTTAGTTTCAATATGTTAACTTTCTAAACAGTAACATATATTGAGGGCTCAAGTTATTCCAAACTATTCACATTGATCGATAATATCTAAGGTTGATCACACATTTGACATCGCAACAATATTTTTTCAGCACATAAAATAGACCAATCCAATGGAAGCTTCTACATCGATATACATTGTAATATAAATAACGAATGTGAAGATCATATTACACATACCTAAGTGTAATTATACATCAGTCTCAGTTTTGCTGCTTGTGCGCCGACTCCTACCAACAGATCCAGGGTTCACCCAATGAGGTCCACTTAATAGGAACTTCTTAACATTATACTCCATTCTTGCTAAGTCTTCCGGCGAAATTTCTTTATCCCCCTTATTTTTCAAAGCTTCCTTTAATTCTTTACCGGGATCATAATTATTAGCATCCATCGAAATATTTTTGTGTGCATTGTCATGATTCACCTCTGTAATAGGTAGATCGTTGCACTCTACTGGAAATATAGTTTCTTTCACAACATTATTAATAATTTTTGTAAGGGGAGTATTTGTTTTAGCAGACCTCTCCTGAATAGTGTTTTGAGTTGATGCTTGTTGTGCGTGGGTGTGAACATAGTTGCTTCGTGGTTCTCTAGCATACTTTGAATATTTACTGACAGGATGCGGCATATTGAGTGCCAGTTCATTAAGAGTCTCTGTCAGCCTGCTCAGTTTACTATCTCTTCTCAAAGCGCGATTAGTGTACGTGCATTCATCTTCCAATGGATCGTTAAAGTTGTTTTGTTGTTCCAAGTTTTTTTCAACCCATTCAGCCACCCTAAGCAACTGCTGTTTTTGCAACAATGCCGCACTATCATCGCTTGACAGTGAACTTGTGCTTTGCTCATTTGTAAAAACCTTATTATTTTCATTAACTTTTAAATGTGTTTGTGTTAAATTAGGATAAACATTAACAATGGCTGGCAGCAGTTGTTTTGCCAGATCTGGTTTCTTTTCTAAATTTGGCAGTACTCCTTGAGGAGGAAAATCTTTGGATATTTTAGTATTTTCAATGGAATGCAACTGAGACATGTCTATCTTCTTTAGAGGTCTGGAAAATTGATTAGCCACTTTGCTCTGCTCATAGCGATCGAAATTAAATATTTTCACTTCCTGATCATCATTATTAAATATCTTCACTTCCTGTTGATCATTAAGCACCTCAATTTTCTTTGTGTCAATTTTAGGGTGATCAATATTATTATTTTGTACATTAACATCGACATTAAAGTCATTTAGTAAGTGGTCAAAGTCAGACGGATTTTGCTGACTTCCTGCACTTTGCGTATTATTATTGTTGTTATGCTCTGAACTATTAGAAAAGTTATGAGTTTTTAATGGTTGCAGCGGCGACGATGACACATTTAACAAAATTGGATTAATAGACGTACTTTTAATGGACATATTAGATTCTTTGTTATTATTATCCTCATGAACATCAATGAGAGTACTTTCAACAACAATATTATCATTTCTGTTATCATTTTTTATATCATCATCAGGTTTTATTAGATTAACGAAGTTGTCCATACCATCATTAAGATCTTTAAAAATTGAATTTTCATTGCATTTACTTTGTCTTCTATATAAAACAGGTGGTACATCTGGCTCTGCATTATCAAGTAGAATATTTTTAGAGCCTGCTTGCATGCGCAGATGACAGAAGCGAGGTCCAGGTCCTACGTGAGTATTCGATTTATGAGTACTTATAGTCGATTTCGCTATGGAAGATGTACGACTACCACCCATGGAACTTTGAGAATTCTTTCTTGCATTCAAATTTTCACTCATTGTTACACTCACAGACTGATTTTTAGGTTTAACTTCTTTATCAACAGGAATTTCTTTTATCAGTAAGTCATCATTACAAATACTAGGAATACTACTTTTCTTACTAGAAATAGAATTTTTGGTGCGGTCACAGAGTTTGTGATGGATGGATGGTTCCACAGCCACAGGATTATTATTTTTCAATTGTTTTAATTCATTCTCTACTTTAGGTGCTAACTCCTTCGGTACATTTGCTTCCAATTGGATTGGTTCAACTGGTTTTAATAAGTCAATTACTGAAACATTTGTTTTAACAATACCTATATCAGTATCCAGATTTTCCTTCTGCTCTTCGATAGTTGGTTGTGTAGTTATGTATATCGGACCCTGAGCAGGCAATTTTTCATTTACAAATTTAATAGCACGTGGTGAAACACTTCTAGTACTATAATTGGAATGTATTGATTTAATTTCAGAACTACAGTTCTGACAGAGAGGGTTTAAATCTCCGCTTATAATTGTCTGAGTTGACATTGTATACGAGCTTTCATTATAGCTAAATGGTTTATTCTGAGATTTTCCACAAGTGCATGTATCACAGTGTTTAGTTACAGTGTCCTGAATACTATCTTCAAGGATTTTAGTCATAAGTGAAGCTGAGATGTTAAACTCATATTCACTAGTATCAAAGTTTTCAGTATCATTACCATTTTTTCCTAGCGACAAGTTTCCAGGTTTTGTAGTTTTTGACATAACATACTGAGAAACCCTGGCTTGGGTATCCATAGGGAGCTGAAAAATATTATTATAAATTAAAATTAAAATTATTGTTAAAGTAGATTTAGTTAAATTTATGTAGTATAAAATTAAGTATAATACTAGGTATTACTTACATTATCAAGTTTTTGAGCAACAAAATTATCAGGTTTACACTGCAGTAACTGGATAGCTAAGTTCATATCATTCTTGTATCTTTCCTGTAAAATACAATATTGAATATTAAGGAAGCTATAATACAAAAATGATATACAGTATACAATTATAGAAAACAAATTCTTCCTCTTACATTTTCTTTTTGCAGCATACTATAGTTATGTTTAGACTCTGCTAAACGTACAGACAATGTTGCTATGTCCTTAGTTAGCTGACTCTTTTCACTCTTCATCTTATCGACCATTTGAAGTAGCTTATCCTCCAGTACTTGATTTAATTTTTGCACTCGCTTGTGTGAATCATATAATCTAAAAAACAAAATATCAACTTGTGACTACATTGCATATGATTGCATTGCAAATAATAACTTGCAAAAATAATTAATGACTTAATGGTTGAAAAATGTCTAATAGTGGCACTACAAATTTAATTCTTGTGCTTCGTTTCACACAGTAATGTTAATAATCCATATGTATTAATTAATGATTCATTAAAAATTATAGTACATTATGATAACTTGTAGAAAGATAGTTTACAGAGTTTTAATTTTGTCTTAAACACCCACTATAAGATAATTCAAGATTCTTACCTTTCATATTTTTCCCTCCAAGTATCAAGTTGCTCCTCTAAATCATTAGCTCTCGACGTACATTTGTAGAACTCGTTTTCAAGAGCTAGAAAGTGCACGTCTCGCTCTGCAATATGTTGTCTTAGGTGTTCCAATTCTGTGCGCAACTGGGTCTCATCCACACCATCCTTACATTCCTATCAATTGTGGTGCAATAACAAAATAAAATAAGAACAAGCGAGTGATGTGTAATTATTCATATTGAACGAGTGTAATGATGTTTGTGAAGGTGTTTTTAATACCTGACCATAAAATATGTAACGTTTTTATAGCCAGAAATTTTAAGGACTTTAAATTTACTATAAGGATGCAAACAAACATGCAGGCCGTTCTTCATGCCCATGGGATACCGTGATTGCTTAAGTCATTATAGCCCACATCCACATCCAATCTCAAATAATACCAAAGTTTTATCTAAGCTTATACTTATATATAATCTCTAAGAATAATCTAAGCAAAAAAATATAATTGCTTCATATTTAATATTTGTTGATAACCACAAGGTATTAAAAACAAACCAAAATATTCCAAAGCTTGAAAGACAGTCACTGGAAATTGTAAATAGGTGCATTACCTTTGTTACATGAATTTTTATTATTTGGTAAGTTTTGTCCAACCAACTAACATATATATGAGTGTGTTAGTCAGTGTATATATGATATAAGATGGTTATACAAAACTTAAATATAAAATTTTGCAGAATTTACTCAGCTGTTTTATGTGTATTTAATAGGTTTATACTTTATGATCAGGTGCAACTTAAGTATTCTGACATTAAATGAACACACAACTAAAAATATGCAGCAAATAATAGAAGAAAAGCAGTGCACATTCCATTTTTAACCAATTTTTTTTCATACATAACTAATCACTAATAAAAACTATCATCAAAATACCTAAAGTAAAGCAATAGTATTGAAGTTTAAGTAAGATATGTCAACTTAAGTTCAAGTAGTTACTAATAGTCTGATTTCATTTTGGTTTTGTCAAAAAAATGTTGTAACTCTATGAAATAAAATGTTATTGTTTTTTATTTACAAAACCACAGATCCATAGATCTAAGACATTTTTACTTCTCATTTGTACTTATACTTCTACAATAAAAACCAATCTCACTTATAAAATTTCACTTCCAATGCCTGCTTAATTGATCAGTTTATTATTTCATCAAAGTTCATGCTGATATTTAAACTAAGACTTAAGATCTCTCTATTAAAAAGAAAATATTACTTTCTTAAAGTGCTTTTTTTGTTATAATCAAGGGTATAAATAAATACAAATGGTATAAGCATAGATTATTAAGTTCATAAATAAATCAATAACAGATAAAAACTTAAATATAGTACAATATATTAATATAAAGATTTACCGATCAATGCCTAATAATCGTATATATCTTAGAAAAAAAACTAATAAGGCTATAATAAAATAATCTATATGGTTTTTGTTTTGAAGATGTATCTCAAGTTAAGCATGCCTTACTATACTTTGGACTATTAAACACTGTAAACAAATGTAAAAAGACATTTTTGCTATAAAAAAATTATTTCGTATTAAAGTATCAACAACACTAAAAGAATAGAGAAAATGATTGAAATTATTTGATAAATTAAATTAAAAAACGAACTTCTTGTCTGAGTAAAAAATATATAACATATAATTTGTATTAACGCAGTGTTAGTTACAGAAATGTTAATAGTAGTTATCTCAAATTCAAACAAAAGTACATC
>DWNH01002046.1:0-10368 GCA_018249895.1 Tiana niger | reverse complement strand
CCATAAAACAATTTATTGCGATCGTCTTAATCCTCAGAAGTAGCAACGCATCTATTTGCGATCTCAGGTAGGACTAAGGTACTGCCTGAAGTTGCAAGTTGACGTCTGTGGGTTGCAGTGACCACTTAACACAAGGTGGCATGCATGCTCGTTTGCTTTTATTTGTTATCGTTGCTTTTATTCAATAAAAGAAAAAAAAACATAAAAAATGATAATTATTCTAAGTGAAACGTACCCCTGGCGCCGACGATGATAGACTTGCGCTTGATGTCCTGAGCGGGCTGCGGGCGCACCACGCCGCCCGCGCCGCCCACCAGGTGCCCGCCGCCCGCGCGGATCGGCTTGGCTGCGGGGAACACCATATACACTTAGTGTATTACACCAATTTTATTCCTTGCTATTTAATAGTCTATTACAAATTTATGACTGCATAGAACTGGGACTTTTTGGTTAACTCATACTATGCATCAGACTGATTTTTTAAATCTAGAATAAAAGATTTTTGTCTTATAAGTACTACAAACCAAAACTTACCAATTTGTGCCTGAGGGCCTCTTCGGGCAAGATTCTTGGCGCGCACTGCTTCCTTAATTCTGTCCACCTCGAATTGATATCTCTTTCGGTCACGCATCGCTCCCTCCTTAGCCTCCTACAGAACACAAAATAGTATATATCTTTAATCATTTTATGTAGGAAAAAAATTGAAGAGAACAGAAATGAATAATGTTACTCTTATGTTATTTCATTATAATATACTTATTAATTTCCATAAAATATAAAATTTCAAAACATTCACAGAGAGTAGAATTCGAACAAACAAACCCCACCCATTGCCACTCTACCCACATCCCTGCTCACCATCAGGGGTGTTGCCTGAAACATAGTAAGTAACAACAAATAGCCAGAGCTCGTGCCTCTTTATCAATTGCCTCAGTTTGTTTTCCAAAAACGAATGCCTCCTTGACCCTACCTAAACAGGAAGAGTCCAATAACAATACGACATTTTACCTTGAGGGCGGTCTCCAACGCCTTGACGCGCTCCATAGTGGCACGCAGCCGCTTCTCCAGCTTGGGAAGCTCGCAGCGCAGGTCCGCGTTGTCGCGCACCAGCTGCTTGTGCACCTTCGTCAGCTGCTCCAGGTTGTTCTCCAGGAACGAGATCTTCTGCTTCTGTGCCAACGAGCCGCCCTCTTCTTCCGCACCTTCCTCTGAGTTGGTGGATTTCTTTATCCTCGCCTAAACAGAAAATAAGGCGTATGGTAAATCTGTCATACAGTTCAGATTCCAAATTCTTGAAATCATCTGCTAAAATACAAATAAGGACATGGATTTTAACATAAATTTACTTATGTAACAAACAGTTGTTAGTTGCAGTTCCTCTGTAACTATCAGAAAATGTTGAACTGGAATATGTGGAAACTATCTACAAATGTACATAATTAAGTCAAAATTAATAAAGCATAATCAATATAAGAAGGATATCAACAAACACCTCTTTGTAACGTCTACCTGCAAAAAATTTATAAATGAAATTTAAATACCTGTAGATCTTGCACAAACAGCTTCCGCAGGTTGTGTAGGGTCTGCAGTTCCTTAGCCACAGTGTCCTCCAGCCCTTTGAGGTCGGCTCGTGCTTGCTCACGCCGCTCCACGCTTTGGCTGCGACATTAAACTAAACGTCAGTTACTGCGATGTTCCATTCTTAACTTTAAATTACTTATTACTCATCTGTACGATGAGTGAAAAACTATATATTAATTTAATGAGTAATATGTTTAAGAAAAGCGCGCATATTAATAGGGATGTGCGTTAAAATATGTATGTTTCATGTGCCTAGAACTTCGTCAAATTACCTGTAAGTAGATGTGAGCTATCCTATCGCCAGCACGCACCCATCCATATTTCGGAGCTCGACTAACCACCACAGGCCATAATTTAGAAAATGCCAACCCCCGGCAAAATGAATATGAATGGGATACGTGCGGAATAAAATGACAACTTAAAAATAAAAAAGCGAGGCGTCACAAGACCTTGCACTACATTTACTTTGTACTTACGTTCACTAACATATGTTTGGAAACATATCAATATCACAAAATTACTGTCACGATTTATTTGTGTCAGATGCAATTAATCTAGAAAATGATAATTAAAACTAAACATGTAATAAGGAACACAGAATACATTTTCTAGACTAAATTGCGGGACCGATGACACGCCACGACCAGTCGAAACCGTGCAAATAGATTTTGTTGATGAAAACATTTTTATAAATACTAAATTTTGAGCAATCTATTGTGCACGGCCTCAGCACCAACAGGTTGAGGCGACAATCACTCCTCGGCATTGAGAGTGCGTACAGACTAAGGGAGTGACATGGACACTAGGAACAAATGCAATTGAATAGTATAATGAGATGACATTAGAACAGGAATGGAATGAACGTAGTCATGCGCTAGTTTTGAATGTAAACACTATACCTAAAATTTAAATTGTAAAATAAAATATAAATAGCACAAATAAATAATATAAATAAATGCTAACATTGGAATTAAAACATGTTACTCTAACTATTACTGACAAGAGATCCTTATCATTAATTACTAAATGGTTCCACATTACTTCTAATATAGTGAATCTACTTCAGTTGTTCAACATTCTTATATACAGTTTATAACATTAAGTGAAAATCAAACAAACTGCATATTGATCAACGCCTGGTATAGAAAAATATTTCAATAAAAATATATCCTTCCTGTCTCTCTATACAAACATTCAAATTTATATACAGAAATATTTACATACTATATAGTTGAACACCTCTATGGCGCTTATTTGTGCATTTTCTATGAGCAACCATCATTAGGCTTGGTAAGAACGTTCAAAGAAAATATAGCAACAACATTTGAATTTAAAGATGTTATGTGAATTGGTTAGAATAATTCACTTTTTATGCAATTATTTCCTGATTAAAATAACCTTCTGGTCATATTTATATCTACTACGCAGCAAGGCAATGAGATTTAAAATATTTACGCGATAATGCACCAAATATTTGAGTCTGAATATTAACTATCTAGTTATATGACACTTACTAACACATACAAATTTGGAGTTATAATTAACAACAGCAACGATCAACGAACCTAAGTAATACAACGAAAACCTACTGAATTTGGAATTAAATTTATTCTAATTTATTGCACCTAGTTACATGCTTCCCTTATTTTTTAATAATCAAATACGAACCACTTTATCGAACATGCTACAACATCTACACAATACACTTAACAAGAAGCATACTTATTTATAGGATAAATATTTTAGTATAGATAATATCTGTAAACAGATTATAGACTAGAATCAAGTAAAAGCATTTAAAATGCATAAAAAAATACTAAACAATCTTAATGATGTTCCACTTCATGGTTGTACAACTGTCTTACATCGAGTGTTCATTAAAAACTAATTGTATTATTGCCATTATAATTAATTATGTAAGACAGTTGTAACAAGAAAATCCAACGCTTCAAATTAATGCAAAAATAATTTCACAGACATTCTTTACACACGATATTAGGATACCTTTCACAGCGCAATCACATATTACGGTAGATTTTGTACTTATATTTCATTTTCCAGTATTAACTATAAGAAAATACTTTTGATTACTGCCAGGAAACAGTTTCTTATAGACATTATAACACATCAAAAGAATTATTATGTTTTATCTATTTTCGCCAACTCGTAATATGGATCTAGCTTCGAAATTTGCCAGACTTTAAGGCACTGCAAATTAACATCGGGTGTACAGATACCCGTGAATATATCACAGAAAACAAGCCGACAACAACAAGCTTAAACCAAAACGACTATTTGTGGATAGCGATGTGTGAGAAGGATCATGGTGACAGAAATTAGTAAATGCAACTGAAGAGGATGGATGTTGCAGGAGTGACGGGGGATTTTAGGGATTGCCGAGAGCGACTTTTCCTCCCTGGCCGGCGTCTTGTAGAAATCGAGGTCCATTGGGTATCCGAAGCCCATTTTCTCTTTTTTGGGGGATATGATAAAACCACGATAATCGTCGTCGTCCTTCAGCAGGGTCTGCTGATTGGCGACTTCTTTCTCGGCCTTATCGAGGCGGCGCGGAAAGCGCGACACTAACATGAGTTCCTTCAGCTTGGCGGACTTGTCGGCCTCTTCGCGCTTCAGCTTCTCGTAGTCGTCCTGCAGCTGCTGCCGCGCCAGCGTCAGCTCCTGGTACGAGCTGCGGACAAACACATCATTACCTCTTATGTTTGCATTGAATTTTATATATGTGACACGACACAAAACAAATGTGTTGTTATTTATAAAAATTTAAAAAACTTATTAGTTGTAAGTGGAAGGTACTGGTTATCCACAACACAGGGAATCCTAGTGTGGGACCACAGACCTATATTTGTGCCTATGTATTTTTATAAATAAATAAATTATAAATAGACAATAGAGTTCAATTTAAAACAATTCAAGGATACGGCAGAGACAACCTACGTACATTATACATATTCTATATAAAATATGACGTCTTAGTAATTCTAGCGAAGTTTTTCTTTTCGAGAATATTGATTTTTTTACTTTAGGATAATATATAAATAAATGACTCCATTAAATTCAGTGTAAGTGATATAAATAAACATAATGTTAAAATAAAAAAAGACTTTTTTAATCATATTATCTACCTTAGCACTGATTATTATTTAATGATTTCTATATCAAGCCAAAGTTTTATAGAAAGGACATAATTTAATTGCTATAGAACACAACCATATATTTATAGGCTATTGTTCATACAATTATGTGGATTAATTCCATCAACATCAAGTGTTTGAGTGACTAACAAGATGTTTTATGTAGGTTGTTATTTCCTGATTCACTGTATTGGTATGTTCACTCTGTGCATATATTACCAGACTGAACATGCAAAATGTGTTTATAACAATTAAGAAGTGTAGGAGGTGAAGGTTATTATAATTGATAGGATTTACAATACATCATTTCCTGTAAGATTATGAAGACCATTTTTGTCTTTGGTTTCGAAAAGGAAAAAAAAGAGATGAAAATGTGATTTATCATGAGAATTAATCATGAGAAACAAATAGAAATTGAGTATTAAAGCAAATTATCAACAATCCAGATGTTAACATTTTTATTGAATAAAAGTAAACAAACGAGCATGTAGGCCACCTGGTGTTAAGTGGTAACTGTAACCCATGGACATCAACTTGCAACTCCGGCATCCATACCCTCTTTCCGAAGCACAATAAATTGCTTTACGGTAGAATTGGGTGTGGCGGTGGCACTTCCCGGAGCGGCAGCCTACCACCTATAAAAACAGATGGTAACTAATAAACAGATGGTACTTACTCCTTGAGCTCCTGGTGCTGGCGCTGCAGCGCGGCCAACTCGTCGCGCAGCGCGGACAGCTGCGTGGCGTGCGCGGCGCGGAGCTGCTCCAGCTGCGCCTCGAGCGCGCCGCGCACCTGCGAGTCTGCCCGCTGCTCCGCCGCCGCCAGCTGCACGCGCTCCGCAGCCTGCACCGCGTAGTATACAGATTATTAGTATCAAGCCTCAAATAGTACTAAAGTTATAACAGATTGTATTGTTGCATTGCTACCCATACAATAATAATCAAATTAAAACAAAAGTAATACAAGAATCTGAACCTTCACGACTACACACTTCACATGTTACAGAAAGCTACAATCTTGAACACATGCAGAAATAACCAGTTACTTCGCGCTAATCCACCACCTAGAAAACCTAAAAAGATTTTGTAGTCTCAATGAAGAAAGTAATAAATTACCTGCAACCGTGCACACTCCTCACGTAGAGCATCGGCCGCCTCCTCGAGCTGACGTTTCTTGTTCTCGGCCTCACGCATCGACTCCGCCAGCGACGCGCATCGAGCCTCATGCTGCGATATCAACAGCCGGCACTCGCCTAGGTAACGCTCGTATTCCTCAATCTAAGGAAGTTACCGTACATTAATATAATCATCATAATTATTTAATTTCAGTCTCTGAAGGTTGATTAACATGGGATTATTGTAACTACATATATAGGTACATATATAGATACATATATAAGATAAAATAAAAATAATCATAAAATATTTCAGAAACTGTTGATTCATAAACTCGTAACCTTTCTTATTATAAATCATTAGATAATTTTTCTTTTTGTAAATGTTAATTTAATTATAAATGAAGAAAAACATTTGATGATTCCATTGTATTCACGCACCAAGCAATAAAAAAGGTTTGAGACTATCTGAATCATGAAATTAATGCAATTTCATTCTGACTCAAACAAAAAGTAACATTACAAATAAATAATAGTTTTATAGCATATACTTACTAAATTCTCCTTCAATAAACTAAGTAACTGTCAATACTATGCAGATGACCTAATAGTGATGTGTGTGCAGAACATAATTTATTAACAGTACAAACGGCTGACCTTTTGATTGGCGTCTATATTCGCGGACTCGAGGGAGTGGCATCGCTGCACGATGTTCTTAACCTCGCTCTTCATCTTGCTGATGTGGAGGCGGGCGACGGTGAACTCTTCTTCCAGCTTGCCAACGGTGTCAACATTCAGCTTGAAATCGAGTTCAGAACCACCAACAGCGGCTCCGATTTCGGCAAGATCCCTCAGAAGATTCGTAAGCAATTCCGCGATGCGTTTGCGTTGATGAGCGGAGAGGTCACGAAGTTGCTGCAGCTCTGATGTAGCGCTGGTTAGGGCACTCTGTATAGAACAAATAAAATCAATTTTGACTGGCCTCTTGGTGTAGTGGTTAGCGAAGCTGATTGCTAAACGGGAGGTTGTGGGTTCGATGCCCACCCAGAACAAATGTTTGTGTGATCAGCTCGAATATTTGTTGTGTCTGGGTGTGTTTTTATCTATATAAGTATGTATTTACAAAAAATAAATATTTATGTATATTTATAAACTGTCTGGTTACCATAGCACAGGCTGTGCCTAGTTTGGGATCAGAGTTGTCAGATATTTATTTATTTAAAATGTATTTACCCATAGAGTATGTCGTTAATCAGACGGTATAATGAGAATCATGTGATTTATGAATAAATTACAATTATTGTTTTACTAAGCATATTTTTAAATTGAAACTTAATAATTTTACCTGCTTAGTCTGCAGATCTTCGGAGAGCTGGTCACACTCGCGACTCTTGCTATCCACTTCCTGCGACTTCTGGTCATAGTTGACAGCGAGTTCCTCGAGAGCCTGCAGTACCTCTTTGACTTCCTCTTTAGCGGCTTCGTTCTCTTGCTGGATTCGGTTCATGTCACCCTGCAGTGCCTCGTAGTCACGCCTATAGGGAAGACAACGAAAATATTTTACGATAATTACATAGGATTGTAGCTTTTTTATTGAATAATAGTAGTAAACGAGCGTGCAGGCCACCTGGTGTTAAGCGGTCATTGCAACCCATTGACATCCACTTGCAACTTTAGACAGTACGTTAGTCCTACTTGAAATCGCAAATAGATGCGTTGCTACTTCTGAGGACTAAGATGATCGCCTCGTATTTAGTGAACTCCGGCATCCACACCCTCTTTCAGAAACACAATAAATTGCTTTACGGCAGAATTGGGTGTGGCGGTGGTATTTCCCCGGGCGGCGGTCTACCCGCATCACCACTTCAGATGTAGGTAGATAGAGATAGGTGTGTATATTTTCTTATGACTAAAAGTGTACTTTATTGTATGTAGTTATACATGTATTGGTGTGTTAATCATGTATGTTTAGCTTAAGTGTTTTGTTAAGCCTAACTTATCTCGACTTCTTCACTTGAAGATGGCAGAAAACATGCTGCAAGGTATTAAGCTTATCCTTTGTTAAATCTAGATCCAGATTTATACATAAATAAATGAATATAACATATGTTATACAATTTTATATATGTTATATGTATGTTATACAGTGACTTGTTCTCCTTTTTAACATGATGATAAAGTGCAGTGCGACAACGCAACTCTTTAGTTTTTGTAACCAAGCAAGATAGCCAACCATTGTATGTAACATACTGAAGAAGTACATTCACATTTTTGCTTTTAAAACTTTTAATTACAGACAATTTAAGTACTAATTTACTTATTTAGTAAGTAAACGTTACGCGTTTTAATTGTTATTTTTTCTTTGTCGCTTTCCATCACTAAAAAAAAATTCGGAATTCGATCGACTGTTCTCGAGAATAAAAAAAAAATATTATTGTACATCAAGAATTAGTATAGAAATGATGACAATGCTGATGATTTACCTTGTGCAAGCAATGAGTTCTTCTTGCTCCATCATCTGCTCCTTGAGCTTCTCAATGAGCTGAGAGTGCTGGTTGATCTCTTCATCCTTGTCGTCCAGCTGTTGGTAGAGAGCCTCGAACTTGCCCTGCATGGCTGCATCCTCCACCGCGCTCGATACAGCCACAGGTACAGGCTGCTTAAAAAAAATAACAACATTGAAGTTGTTTTATCAATGAATTTTTAAGGTGTCTGTCTATTAAAGACCTACTGACGGAAATATATACGAGTACATAGGGAAATAGACTTTTTTTTTCTACGCCTTTAATTTTTGGAGTAGATTCTGCTTTATATATATAATACTAATATAAGTATACTGAGTATTTTATATCAATTGACTTTACTTCCCATGAGATACCAAACAATTAAAAATATTGGTTTTATATTTACTTCACTATATTATAATCGTAAGTATTTGTTGTCTGAGCATTTTTCTCAAGATGGTCTTGTTTGTCATTTAAAATACAGAAAATTTCGATTTTAATTTTACAGTTGTATTACATTTGTGGAAATATTAGTAAGGCAATCACTAATATGATTGCTGCTTTTGTGCTGTAAAAACAACACAGATACAAAAAGCGCTTGTAATGTTGACCAAAGCTGCATAGCGAGGATACGTTGTGTTATCGAAGATTGACAGTGATTATATTATTGAACTATTATAAAACGATAACATGCAGGACAGATCGGTGCTGTTATTATTAGATAAGTGTGGTTAGACCTTGTCGAAAGTCTTGTAGGTGGTATAGGTTTGAAAACATCCAACACATTGGCGACTAGCCCATAGTTTCAAAATTCCGCATTTGAGCATCAATGTATATGAGATCCGGTTACAAATAATATTATAACAGTTCAGTTAAAACAGTTTGGTGTCAACTCATTAAATATTAATATTGTTCAGTCAGTCTTTGAGAGAAAGATTGATCCACAAAATACATATCACCTCATAATAGCTTGCAGTAAAATATGTTTTTTTTACTAAATTCATGTAAACACCTCATGCAGTGCTGTTTAATGGGTTAGTTTCACATAATGCACATAACAACTGCTCAATCTGATGATGTAACTACATTGATTTTTGGGGCATGACTTGCATTATTTCCAGTTATCCTTTGCCTTGCTGCCAGGTTTATCAATCGTACATAATAATAAAGATATTATAATCACAAACCACACTATAAGTATTTATGATGTTTTAAATAATACTAATGAACACTGCACAATAATAATTTGCATATATTGTCATACTAAATTGACTGACATGTAATAATATATCAGAATAAAAATATATACAAACCGGTGCAGGTGGTTTCTCTTCAATAAATGATGTAACCGGAGTGACAGCTTCAATTTCCACCAAATTGACTTGTTCTTCTGGACGCACAGTTTCGCCTGAGCGCCAACGATTGACCTCAGCTTCGAGTTTTTCAACCTATTGAAAAAATTTGAAATATTGTAATTATCCTTAAAAATATAATAAATCAAATTGTAATATATGTTGCTAAAAGAGTTGTTTGTTAATACATACACATAAAATTTTCTATGCATTTCCATTACCTTTCCTTTGAGTCTGGCCACTTTCTCCTTCTCTCTCTCATAGCGACGCTTCCATTCTTCTGCAGTGAGTTCCTCATTGACACATACAACATTTTTGACAGTTTTGGCCCTGAAAATGGATATTGTATGAATTTTCTAAAACATCAAAAACTAACCATAGAGTTTTACTGGCAACTAGTTAAATTATCATTCATAACATAATGTTTATTACTGCAAATATTGGTGACTTACCTTTTACCAAAATCTAGGGTACTCTTTGTTTCACTCTCGTTGAATGAAGCAGGTGAACAACAAATAACTATAGTTGTCCTTGCATTACCACCTAATGATTCTTGTAAAATTCGAGTTAGCTTAGAATCTCTGTAAGGGATGTGCGACTTATTGCCATCAGCCAAAGCAGATATAACATTGCCTAAGGCAGAGAGTGATTTGTTTATATTTTTC
>DWNH01002045.1:0-10370 GCA_018249895.1 Tiana niger | reverse complement strand
TATCGCCTGCCTGTCAGGATTAGCAATATTACTCCTCAGCGTATGTTGCGGTAAGCGCGCGCGAAGGGAGTCATTATGCGGTCGCGTTTTAATTTGTACCACGTGTTTTACGGTACTGACGCGTAATGCCAGGACGCATTTCATCCCTTGGTTTGTATGCGAACAAGTTACCGTTGCGGTACAGGTTGTATACGCAATGTTAATTAGCTATCTACTTATAGCCCCTACATGTAATGGTAATGACATAATATCAGTTGTATTGACATTTCCAAGATTTTGTAACGAATATTCTTAAGAGAAATAAACAAGTTAGCAGAAAATTGTTGTACCCGTTGCGTCCCGATGGTATGCTTCTAGGTACGGATGACTGCCACCGCTGTCTGGTGTTGACTCTCGACTATACGACACAGCACCAGGAAAAGTTCGACTGTCAAAAAAAAAATCATTTTCATTGAATATCAACCATAAGTAAATTTATGACCGTTTTTATATGTACGTATAGCGCTATTAGAAAATTTCAACTACTTCATAAACCGTGAAAGTCTAAAGCGAAGCGGAGTTGAATTTGAAAAAAATTTAAGCATATACAGCATGGTAGCGATAAATACAAGCCTATCTCACAAATGCCTCACCTATGTGGTAAACGGGACACACTAAGGTCGAGGGTTTGGCCCTGCGGGCTGGGCACCTGTGGGCTGGCGCTGAGCTGCGGCGAGGCGCCCGGCGGCGGGCTGCCGCGCGCGCCACCGCTCCCGCCGCCGGCCCCGGCGCTCGTGTACACCGGCGACGCGTATGGACCCTGTTAAAAACGGCCGGTTATTTAACTGTAGGCACATGTACATAACTTCCGCACATAAAGTTTCTGGAGTTTTGCCTTCACGGACGAGTTTCTTAAATTCCAAATTAAATCATCCTTTCCACGACTCTCAACTCAACGTATACCGTACACCGTTGACGTGACAAGGTCAGTGACGCAATTAAAGTAAGTAAAGAAGAGAGTACGCAAACTTTGGATTTCCAACTTTACAATAAGTTGTAGATTTTGAGAGTTGAAATCACTGTATTAAGAGTAAATACCGCACGTAAAACTTTTACAATAACGCGAAAATACGAGGACGAGAAACTCGGTCGTGTGTGCAACTTCTTGCTGTATTCGGAAGTGTGCCTCACCTGTGGACTACCACTAGTCGAAGAGAGGTCTACAGCTGGTCGTGGATCACGCGGATCCCTTGTCGTGGGACTGCGCGGTCGTTGCGCTTGTGCCGCGGCGATCTTCACTGATAGGTTGATAGCCGAGAAACCAGGCGGAACACCGGGACCCATTCCGGTGACGCCGGCCACACCGCCTACTCCGCTAGCCGTTTCGTAGTGGTACATCGGTCTGGACGGACATACACGAGCGTTGGAGATCACAAATATTCGGAAGGGTAATATTATTGGTCTTATTAGCTGTGTTGTGTTTTCAGTAAATAAAACGGAAAGTTAGGAGGCCTCGTTTACCACATGAGTTAAGGCTTTGTTTGTGAATATTTGATTTTGCGTAACTATAATCTCTATTTAACTTACATACCTAGGGTAGATAGGACCAGTATTCGATTCCTGCTCGGACTGATCGGTTTTCATGGGCGTGGGTAAGTGTGGATCGTGGTAGCGCTCTTCTTCCCAGCCGTAGGGTCGTTGCGGGCATTGCGCGGGGTCGTAGCGCTCGAAAGCGGTTGCGCCTTCATAGCACCGTGTTTCATAGCCGTATCGCGTCTCGTTCATTTGACTACGAGATAAAACACGCATCTAAGTAATAAAATAATAAGCTTCTTATCGAGTGATAGAAAAAAAAGACACCAAAAAGCGTTACACTGTAGGTACATATACAATAATACGTTGCTGTGTTTCTTATTCTCCCTATAATATGTATACTGCTTTACACGCGTAAAAATTCTAAATACGTAATAATAACTTTTTATTATGTTTAATAGAATAAATTAATAGGCACATTCCTTCTTTAAATAAAAAAGATAAATTACAGAATAGAAAAAAGTTAATAGTAAAAAATTAGTTTATTTAATATTACGAGTATCTATTTATTTTAAGTCATGTTTTTTTTGTGCTCATTCCCAAATACAATAAGTCTTTATTTTTACACGTAGACTTCTTGCATAGCTTCTATCAGTAGTTCCCTACCGCCACATTATTTTATGTGAATACGTGTTTAAGCTTGCTTCCATAGAGGGCGGAAATTCAGAAAACTGATGATAAAATAGGGGAGATACAGTTTGCTGTTGTAACTATATATCTATCACGTCCCAAAAATTACACTCGATAGCTAAAGGATCAAAGAATTCAGTATGTTGAGTAAGGATTCTGGCTCATCGCATGCGGCGGGGTCGGAAGGGCCTCCATTTTGAAGAAAATACTACCCGCATACACGTAACACGTTTACGCCACATCCATACCCCGCTTTACACGCAGGTTTAATTATTGTGGAAATGCAGGGCACATGTCAGAATAGAATCTTTTAAAGCTGAGATCTGATGAAAACTCGATTTTCAAATACTTTAAAATACTTTAATTTCTGTACTTATTATGAATTACCTGTAAGAGCGTACGTGGTCATCCGGTGGTCTCTCGTAGGGCGAACGTTGGTCTGGCGGCGCGCCGTAGCCGGCGTGGCGCGTCTCCATCCCGGCGGGGGAGTCGCGCTCGGGCTCGGCGGCCTCTCGCTTCGGCACCAACAGCTCGGGCGCTTCGCGCTTCACCGCGGGACTCGGCGGCGACGCCGCTGGCTCGCGCTCGCGTTCTGCTTCGCGCTCGCGTTCGCGTTCACGCTCCCGTTCGCGTTCTCGGTCACGGTCGCGTTCACGATCGCGATCACGGTCGCCTTCGGGTGCGCGTGCGTTACTCGAGCCCTCGTTTGAAATGCTCACCGTCACTGGATGTGGTATTGGCACTGCAAAATGTGCCTCAGTTAGGGTTATGGTTCAACTATATAATTGTGACTTAACGTGACAAATCAAATGCCCAAAATCTTTTTATAAAATGCTTTAAGTTTAGTGTGAGCCTTCTGAATCTCTTGGGATATCGCTCTCCTCACCTGAAGGTCTGGGTCTTTGAGCCCTAGCGGCGGCTTTCCTTGCGGCGGCGGTAGGGCACCCTGACAGAGACCGGTGAGTGCTCCGATTGGAGCTGACGTGGCCGCGACCGTTGCACCCTGGCGTCGGGCACTTCAATATCGTCTCGTGCAACGCCAAAACTATTTTTGAAATAAAGAGATCGTTCATGAGTTTGTACTTCTACACTGGTGAGGATAGTTCGTAAAAAAAATTAAATTTCACAGAAATCCTACACAACGGATACCTATAAAACGTTAGCCACCTTCTAAGAAATCGTTCGTTAAATACGTTGCATACCCTTAGCTATCAGATAAACTTAGAAAAATAAATATTTGTTTTGGAAGAAAAAAAACTTATTACCTACACAATAATTCGGGTGGTGAAATCTAATAAAAAATTAATTAAATAAATTCCGTTCAAGCTTCAAATTAAGTCAGATTTCATTTCGCTGTTACGAGTACGCTGATATTGTAGAGTTCTTGTTATATTCTATACCTATAGTTAGGTATATATACACTTTTTCACGCCGACCTTAACAAGCAATCTATTTCCATCGATCGGTTTTTTTTTATATGTACTGAACAATTCACTATCGAACGACTATGCCTATATGGCTAGTGAAATGAACTGAATTTGACAATCAATATGAAATATAGTGCCTGATATACCAACATATAAGTACCTATAGGTACAGGCATGGTGTAGGTATACGCAAGTCGTGTCCCGAGCATATAACACCTATAGCAACCAGAGAGAATCTATTGAACAAGCAATGCTATGTAAAGTAATATTTTCTATCCGTCTAATTAGCTAATGAAAATGTGTGAAAATATTCAATCGTTAAACGTGTATGAATCTTAGGTACATAGGTACTGTTCATAGAAGTTAAAAATAAAGAAAAAATAAAATATAAAACACTCGTTTCTAATCCGGGTGTGTTTACAACGCTACATTTATAAAACTGAAAAAAAGCAAACGTCTAATATAGCAATAGGGCTCTGTTTTACTTACTCTCCGGTGTGACTTTATCCTTTCTTGGGCATCCTGACAGACTGATGGAACAAACGATAAAAACAAGTTGAAATATTGGACTATTATTGTAACTTTCTATTATGGTTGTTGAATAGAATATGGAGAGGCAAAGTTAAGCGTACCTGATCATGTCTCTAGCGATCTTAAGACTATATTTTAATGAAATCGTTGTTTGGGGATTAGGTAGGAGACTAAGTGCAACTGAAATGCATGGTAATCATCAGATCAACTCACCTCCTGTGGTGCGTATAAAGACCGGTGACATGGCCCTGCCCATTGCAACCGGGAGTTGGACACTTGTTGCCTTCTGTGAACAAATCGACCGGTGCACAAATTAGTATATTCTTAATCATCGGGCGGGGGCGTGCAGGCACGATCGATACGGACAGGCGTGCCGCGGGGCGTACCTGCGCGGCGCCGCCCACACTACGGCCCCACCTCCCGACAACTCCAAAGAAAAAATAAAGAACGACGAGCGGCTGCGCGAACGGACTGACAATTTTTCTTTCAGGAGTAGCGGGCGGTGCGAGCGCCCCGCCCAACGCCGCCCTGACCCGTTTTTATTGCGCGTCGCTGTGACGTAAGCCCAGCTATCGGCCAACAATACGAGGAAAATCTTTAGGTACCCGACGTATCTTATACATGAAATTTACGTAGGTGGAGCCTTGCCATATATTAATTGTCGCCACCGAAAATACTTGACTTTTTACCAGTGGCTAGCGGTTTGCTACTATCTTATGTGACCAGAACAAAAGAGGTTTGGTTGAATAAGAAACGAAGGACTTTACTCGAAGATCCGTTAACAAATAACGATTTTAGAAGCCCATAAAGTGAGTTGTAGCTGTATTCATTTATATTTATCAAACGACATTACAAGTCAAGTCCTTAACTTGAACTCAGGTTAAACTGAAGGATGTAGCGCAACAACCTTGAAACAAACTTAAGTTAGGTAGTTCATAGCCCGGAGTTCTGTGTTATGGCGACGTCGTTAAGAAAGTTTGGCAATGGATGTCGGCTGAGTGCAGTACCTCTGGAGACCGGCGGCGAGAGCGCGGCGAGCGGGCGCAGGTCCCGGGCGGGCTGCGCGGAGGGCACCGTGCGCGCCTCCTGCAGCGCTGTGGCTGCCCGCGAGCCCGCTCCCGCCGGTTGAAGCACCGTGTACTGTTTCGAACTTTTCAACGAATTCTTCTCATGATCATTAGAATAACCCCCGAAAGGCTCAATAGGTATCGACGCTCCGTGGATCTTGTGCTTCACTTCCGCCGGCGGCTTGAACGCAGACTGCGTTGAATACGGCAATGATGCCGTGGCAGCCTTGTACGCGTTATACAACGTTTGTTTATTCACAGACATTATTTCACTTTTTAATCTTTCTTTCGAATCTATTTCGTCATCGAGCCTTTCAGATATATCAATTTCTAGTTCATTAGATGAATCCATGTCGTCAAAGTTGGGACCTTCGTAGTTATCGGTGTATTTATTATGATCGTAATCATCGCTGCTCTTTCCTCTTTCTGATCTGTGGGACCCATTGCTAACCTTTTCTATTTCTATTGTTGCGATTATATTGTCTTGGCTGTGATTTGTATGATTCCGCATAGAAAAACTTTTTTGAGACGCATCTGCACTGTCCGATGATTGAGAGGGTGAGGACGGAAGCATTTTATCTGAGCGTTTATCATGAAAGAGATTTTCAAAGTCATTAGCATCGTCGTTCTCTGAACTATTTGCGTACGATGGTTCGCGAACCCATGTACCGGAGAAATTTTTTAAAGCAGCCTGTGTTTCTAAGATTAGAGATTCATCAATTTCATCGTTTTGACGTACAAATTGGGGTAACTGAGAGACTAGAACCCGCCTATTGAGTGATTCTATCTCCTCTCGTCTTTCTTCATCAAGTAATCTTCTTCGTCGTTTGTTTGCCAAATCTTCGTCCATAGAACTCGGCTCGACTGGCCTTCTGTCGGTTACTCTGAATGTCTCTACATCTACTCCAAACTCAAGTCTTCTCTTGTTTATTTGTCCTAGTGAATTGTGCGAGTTGAGGGGCGATGACCTGCAACAAATAATGTAATGACAGACGGCGTATTTCCGCGGGAACAGAACATGGATTGTAACATTGAGATAAATAAATAGTGTTGTACTTGCGATTCGATTTTCCATCCACAATCACAATTTTTACGCGGAAATGATTCTCGGCGTTTTCAGTCGATGTCATCACAAGTCTTAACACTCGGTAGGTTTATTTTTAAGCACAAAAATCGTTCCCACGTAAAAACCATTTCACTCAAGAGCTTTCAGACCAACTATAATTTTAAAGGGAAATTATTACTGTTATTCGTAAATTAAATAAAAAATTATGATTTTTTGAAAAATAATTTTGTACAGCTAAGTAACTGGAGTACATGCTCACGAAGTACCTTTATCTGTTAAAAAACGTGATTTTGATATACCTATTCGAAGTTGGATAATAAAGCAAAATAATATCACCACGCATTTCTTATTCATTTACAAATATTTATACGCTTAGTCGATTGCTTTAGTGTCCCACGAAATTCTAAAACTTTTTCACAAACTTTCCACTGACGTCAAGTTTTTAGTTATGTCAATATTTGTCTGCCGTATGTATAAAAAGGTTTAATTGCTTATGTTGACCGAAGTTTTATTTATTATTTTTTATTTTATCAGTCGCAAGATTGCTTCTTTTATAGATGATTTCTTAGGTTATAATTATCAAAATTTCAAATAATTTTTTAGGAATTTTATTATGTTACTTTTTAAAAAAATTGATCTATTGTATACGTGTATTAATTTCATGGCATGTAATGTTTTTAAATTAGTATCTGCTTGAGTTTATTAAAATTTATACAAATTACCTACTAACTATTTATTTTTTTATATTCCATAAACAAACACTATACGCTGAAGACGCTAAGTATAAAATTTGATGTTTTATTTAACATGACACGAAAAATTATAGTAAGATTGTAATATTACTCTAAAACAATCTAGCATGAATATTGATCGTCGACATTCTCCAAAAGTTGTGCAATATGCGCTCTACTTCAGATTGTAATCGATGGTCCTTGACGGAGGTACGACCCTACAACCCGCCGGAAGACCGAAATACCGATAGTACGTCGCAAACATTTACGTACGTGACTCCCCCTAGTCGCTACGGACGTTAAACGAGATTACGTGAAACGTGTACCGTTTTCGAATCGGCCGAACGGGTTGGGACGCGAATATCTACGTTTAGGAGAACGTTCGTTCGTGTGTTGGCGTAGGGTAATTAGATAAACCCTGAGGGTTGGTGCTTAACCGGTTTAAACTAGTGCAAGTCGGACCTTTATCAGCGGGTGGCGAGTGGCGGGTTATCTGGGGCCGCGTTAATTGTAATGCTGGGAGATTAGGGCGATATGAGCACATCCTCGCGATATTGCTAGAACACCAGGATTAAGGGAAAACGTTGAGACGCTCGGGCGTCTTAACTATTGTGAGTTGTATGTAAAATGTTCTTGTGTGTCATTATCACACTATGTTTTAATAATAGCAAATGTATAGGGGTTTAAGCGACAAATGCAGTAATCAGATAGATGAGAACTTCACTCCTTGTTAAAGTACTTAATGGAAAAAAACTTTATAATATCTATTACTTTTATTTGTGGTGTGTGTACGTAATATTTCATTTTACAATCGCAAGTTTTAATTTATGTGTATTATAATGTACTTCATATGTTCTTTTGCATTGATAATTTAGATATAAAAATTAAGAAAGAAATTAAGATATAAAAGGTAAAGTTAATAAAAGCATAAAATTCTTAGTGAAATCTTATAACTCAATCACGTTATGCATAACCATTACATAATTTACCTCTAATTCTTTGAAATTCTGATATAATACTTCAGAAAATGAAAGGTAAGCCGTGGGACCTGCGACCCTTTCGCCCTTTGGCAATAACAAACACGCGTCGGCCTCCCGCGGGCCCAAGACTCAGCTTCGAAATTCAAATTGCACCTTAGAATTCTTAATTATTGAAATCATAAATCAAAACGTGCCGTCTGGGCGAGCGGCCATAAAATTGGAGGGAGGCAAGCGCGAGAAAATTCGAGTGTGGTAGGATTAAGACATTATCACTTTTCTTTCAAGCAGTCGCGCCCTCCTTGGCCCGAGTCGGCTGTAAATCAGAGGCTAAATCCTCTGGATTAGATTCATAGAGTTACCGCGGCCTGAGGATCGCGCGCTGGCGATAATGGCTTCGTGTGCTCGCGTGATTTTGCTTTTAAATCGACTCCCGGCGAAGATAAATACTCTCTCAATTTGATCTCATCCTCAAATTGGGTTTTGGTTTAAACGGCTTTAGTTGATCCTTAATTCGAGTTTATAGCGAATAACATCTGGAGCTGTCCGATAACACTGGATAGGTTTTATAAAACAAGTGAAACTTTAGACCCGCGAGACGAGAGTATGCAGCACGCCAAATCCGAAGTATTCTATTATTCATTTAAAGCTACTTAAAATTCTTAAGATTAAAATTCTTTAGTAAGTTCCGTAGAAATTATAGCTCGTAAGAGATAAAATTAACTTAAAAATATATCGTATCTTATAGACAGCAGAACTCAATGAATTCTATGTATATTAACCCTTTTGTCTATACCTAAGTAGTGTCAAGATATTTTCTATTGAACGATGAAAAATATAAACAAATTGAATTGAATAACCGAAAAAACGTATAAGGTTTTGAAAGCGCCAATTACGATGAAATATCAGGATAACATTGTATGGACGCATATTTCATTAATTTTTTTAGTATTTTGTTACGTCTAAGGGTTGTGTATATTCAAGGTCAAATGTTTATTGATTAAGCGCAAAGCGAGGGTGGCTATTGAGAGGAGCGTATGAGTGTAAAATCGATATCGCAATTGTTTGGTAAAGGGTAGGGGAATTAAAAGTTTGATAACAATGCAACATCATTGTTATCGAATGGTGAAAACAGGTATGATTTAGGTATACGATTTATGATAACATTAAAATCTGTTAAATAATACAGTCAGAAGCTCTTGGTAGGCGAGACGAATGGGATATACCCAGTAACCACAGTGACCGGACCTGATTTTTGTACCTTAAATGAATAGTGTACAAACAAATCACTTTACACTAATATTGGCTCTGAATTTATTTGTTTCCGCGTACCTCTGTAGACGTAACGTTTTCTACTTTGTGGTGTTCTTGTCACTTGATTACAATAAAAGGGTTCAAATATTAGTAACTATGACTCAAAAAATGGGGAGGGTCGCTACACATGTTCATATGACAGAACCAACACTAGAAGCTACATATTTTAATTTAATTCGGAAAACTCGACCGCCATAGACTTCCCTCGGCTTAAGCACTACTAAATTAATATTGATCAAGAAAACGCGGGTTTTTGGACATATTAAATTGAACGCGAGCAGCACTGGAGTGGTTTTTGCAAAACACAGAAGCGCATATACTCGAGTCATTATATCATTACAACTACATTTTACCACATAAATAGTACAACCATTTTCCGAATTTAGCGAAGTGAGTCATCATGGTCTCTATAGATGGTCACAACTAATTATATATTTCAGGTTTTATCGTACTGTTTTATATTACTCTCTGCAAATGTTGACAGATTTTGTGCATTCTCACCTTCAATATACAATTATGTTAAAGAGATGTATTATTCGGGAGAGCAAGTGCAACATGTGATTGCAAAAATCAATAACGCGATAGTTTAGCTCAGTTAGTAAGTGGGGTAATGGCACGGTGCATTGTTACTGGGAACCCCACGCCCTCGCGCGTACGTAGGGTTGCGTGTTCGTGAGGGAATAAGATAATAGGTAAACACGTGAAACTGTAAATACTTTGTACACTTTCTTGTTTTGATACATAGTCGCAAAATAAATAGACGCCTAAACCCTCTATATATGGTATGTAATCCATTAAGTGTTGTTATGTTATCATACAGTGTATGTTATTAAGTACTTATATTAAATAATCCTTTCTTTTTTGTATGTTTATCGATATTTGCGACACCGATGTAATTCATTATATGTATGAAAGTTTACTTCAGTGTAGTCTTATATAAAAATGGCGATCATTTGACATAAAAATAATTTGAAATAAAAAATAATTTAGAAGAATAAAACGAAATAAATCAAGCGTAAAAATAACGATAGATCCTGGAGGTAACCAACGCAACC
>DWNH01002044.1:0-10371 GCA_018249895.1 Tiana niger | reverse complement strand
TCTGTGTGTGTGTCCATGGTACCCACGACACAAGATCCTAGAATCTTACTGTGGGGCTATGAGTGTGAAGCGTTATTTGTTATTTATTTATTTATAATTATTTTCTCGATAGAATCGAAGGCTTTCTCATAGTCCACATAAGCAACACAAAGCGGCAAGTTACACTCCTCGGTCTTTTGTATAACCTGTCACAGTGTATGTATGTGGTCCATGGTACTATAGCCTTTACGGAAACCGGCTTGTTCGGGAGGCTGAACGTCAAGTCTGCGTGCGATACGATTTATAAGGATTCTCGAGAACAACTATAGGATAGAATAAGATAAAACAAAAATAAGAATAGGATATTGTATAGATATAACCTGTAATGATAAATGTAATGACGATAATAAATAAAAAAAAAAAAATGGAATTGAAATAAGCCATCTTTACATTTTAAACTCACCCTCAGATCGTACAACTGCGACAGTGCTTCTCTATTGTGCTCCTTGGATCCTATACGTTTCAGTATCAGTGCCAACTCCTCGTGCAACGCTCGCGGCAACCTGCCTGCGTTCAGAGCGGTGTTGCCTACACCCACGCCCACGCCCACACCTGGACCCATGCCTATACCGCCGCCCACGTTCACGCTGCCGTTGATTTCCGTGGGTGTTTCTTTTTTCTCGTCCAATTTTAGTTGCTGAAATAAATTTAATACGATTAATTTTAATAATACAAAATTCACTTGTAGGTATATAAAAAAGCTATAATATTAAAAATTGTACTGTAAAAGTGTGCAAAGTCAGCACTAAAACATGAAATGGTGAGAACACCAGACTAGGAGAAAATCTTGAAAACGTTCAAATTTTATGAGGGGAACATATCCGTGCGTTACATAAATAAAAAAAGCAGTTCTGATATCAATATATAAATTTGGATAAATGACCAACTAAAATCTGGCTTGCCTCTATTAAAAGTTACACATATAAACATTAAGAATTAACAGTGGTGGAATGGTGGACCGGATTGGTAACCACTACACCAAACGGGTCGTCCTAAGAATTAAATAAATTGAATTTAGTTTAATAATTTGAAATATTCCTGAAAATTCTTTAGTCTTGATCAATCTTACCTTCAACACTTTATGCAAGTAAGGATACAGGTCGGACTCGTTGACATCGGGTATCTGCGTGAGGTGGTTCGTGATTGACGCTCCTTTCATCTTCACCAGCGTGTGCACTAGAGTTTTCACTGTTCTGTTGATTGAAAACATTATTTTTCATTGTAAATATCAAGCAGATTTTATGACAAGTGGCCATTGCTACATAAAATACAAAGTAGTACCTGAAGTTGAACAAATTTAAGATTAAAGAGATACGCGTGATCCGATATGAGCGTTTCTTAATTGTTTAATAATTAAGTTGTCCACATTAGTGGACTGTGGCCTAAATCCTTCTCATTGGACAGGAGACCGGTGCTCAGCAGTAGGACTATGATGGGTTGATGATGACATGACATGTGATATAATAGTCAAATGTAAATTACCTGTAAGGAGTATCACTAATATCAGGATTCTTCTTCCAATAACTATTAGGATAAGCCTTATAGAACAAGTGTATCTTGTATAGTACAGCATCGTAGTCTATAGAGTTAACATCCCAAGTCGAGATCATCTTGAGGGTCTTCCAGAAACATTTCAGCAGTAAATCTTGGTAACGAGGGAAAGCCGGATCGGATTCCACTATTGATTCGTGCAGGAGAGAGACTATTGCACTGTGGAATGCAAAGAAAACATTAATGAAGTACTGAAGAAAGTAGAATTATTAGTTACAATTATTGTTATTTATGTATGGTATGAATATTGTATACGAATATTATTATAGAACTAATTTATTATACAAGAGAGGGGATGAATGGTAGGAATAGTCATGAACTCCAGCAACCACACCCTTCTTCCGAAACAAAATAAATTGCTTTACAGTAGATTTTGTGGCTCCCAGAGCGGAAGCCTAACATCTACAAATGATTTTCATTTTCAAAAAATTGAATGTATGCGTCTAACCAGAGCAAGGCGGTCCTCGGCGAGTGCTCGAGCACGCGCACGCACACGTTGTTGAGAATGCGCACGAGGCGCTCCCCGTCGGGCGGCGGACCGGCGCTTCCGGCGGCGCCCAGCACCAGCAGCAGCTCGCCCAACAGCGCGCGCAGCGCCGCCTCGCCCACCTGCGCGCCGCACCCGCCCGTCTCGTAGAACTGCGGGACGAATGAGTCCTTTACTGTGTCAACTTGTACTAACGACATTTTTAATAAGTTGTATTATTAACTTCACTTGCGCGCCGCAGCCTGCTTAGAACTGTGGACGAGCTTGTTTTTAGTGTGTGAAATTAATCAAAGGTATAATTTTAAACGTTTTTCTAACGAAATTACGAAATCTCAATACAATCATATTTTAACTAAGTTACTAAAATGAATTTAGGTGATATATGAAATAGGTTTCCGCCACGAACGCCGTCTATTGAAAATAATTCAAATTGACCATCCAGATACAAAATTACCAATTTCAATTTTTTCAATTTATTTGCTGCACCTATGGATTTTCCTATATCACCACAGAATGAAACCAAACAAAACAAAAACATTTACATTATATTTAAAAATGTCGAACCACTTTAAATAACATTATACAGTAATGTCACTATTTTATACCGTAGTTAATGCTCCAGCGAGGTATTTGTAAGCCGGCAATGCATGTTGCGAGTTGGCCTGTGTGGTCCTCAGCCTCCGCAACTGCGTGGCCACAGCGGACAGCAGGCGGGCTTCATGAGCCGCGAGGGCCGCGCCTCTACCTGATACTAGGGCTCCGGATATCAGCGACAATGCTCGGATGGCGGCCTGGAACAAACAGTCTCAGAGTCTATGCTATGGTAACCAGACAATTGATAAATATATATAAATATTTTTAAATACATACATGTACTTCAATAGATAATTTTACATGCAGAGACATAACAAACATTCGTGTTCATCACACAAACATTTGTTCTGGCCCGTCATAGATTTTTTTAAATAACAACAGAATAAAAACTCACATTCAAATCAGGACTAGATATGGAGTGTATTGTGTCTGCGAGCTGCGAGTCGTCGACAGCAGCATGCTGCGGCGCGGCCGGCGCGCACAGACGCGGCGGGGACATACTCGCCATGCTACAGGGCAACAATACTAATAACTGATTTGATAAATAAAATGAACAATTTGTTTATTTTGAGGAGTGATAGCCAGCCTAGTTTTTAAATTTCGGCCTACCATTCTGGTGGGAATCGAATCCTTGACCTCCCGCTTAGCAGCAAGGTTCGCTTAGCAAGGCCATATACTATATTTCGCTATTTTTTACCTTGATCGTACAGGGGCAGTAACTGCTCTAACCGTAGACGCCGGTACTGGCTCGTCAAGGAACTTGAGATCTAGTTCAGGCAGGTCTGGTCTCTTCAACACAGGAACCGCTGCGTCCAATTTTGCTATTAATTCCGGATCTAGGCCAAACGGTCCCGTTATGACTTTAGGTTCGACAGGAGCGCTGTGGGGGAAAAACAAAATGTCACAAAAAGGCTTGGTAATCAAAGAACTTGCACTTATTAAACCTACTTAAAGATCTGGAAAACGACGCCACTATTTGGCATTATACATTAAGGTTGCAGTAAAACATGGTACACTAAATACGAGGCTACCATCTTAGTTCTCAGAAGTAGCAACGCATCTATTTATGATCTCAGGTAGGACTAAGGTACTGCTTGAGGCAAATCGATATTCATGGGTTACAGTGACCATTTAACAACAGGTGGCCTGAAAACTTAGAAAACAAATTGTAAAATAGATACTCACTGTTGAACGGGAGAAGGTAATTGTTCCTCCATCTCTTCATCTTCGTAATCACAGGCAGGCGCCGTGTCCACTGATATGACACGTCTCGAAGTTTCATGTTCCTAGAGAAGAATAATTGTAAAGTTAAATATTAACTACCCAGAGCAATATCGCTCAGGATGTTTAGTATATTTTTATACCGACAAATCGTTTCATATTGTCACTAAATATCTTACTAAAGAACTCACTACGGGAATTGGTGTATTGGCGTCAATGCGATCCAATAGTATTATAACACTAACAATATCGGTCGTAATGTAATACATGTTTTGTCCAAGGTACCATGTCAAAGGTCCAGGTGATAATTGTGTTTAAAAATTATTGGTCCCCTACATTAGTTCTACACTTTGTAAACCCTTAAATGTTTCATTACCCTAACGGTATCACTCAGATAAAGACCAACAGTGTCATGGTCAACGCCATCTATAATTATTCTCTTACTGAACACGTAGATCCGTTCATTTAATTCTTAAATGTAACTATGTGGGGATTGGTGAACTTCACATGCCTTTCGAAAGTCTTCATACAAAGTTTTCCTTTACCAATATCAAGCAATAATAATAACTTTGGAATTTCGCTTAAATTCTATCTCTAAAATTAGCACTGACATTAACTTTTTACTCACTAATAACTTTAAACTGCCACCTACATATCTATAGCCAAAACGAGTCTTGTAAGAGGTCATGTTTATAAAAAAACTTAACAGATGAAGTTCGTTAATACTATCAAATGAATACTTGAACCACTTCTACACGCAATTTTATACGGTAATAAAATTCTATGACTTATCAAACATTATCTATCGAAGTTGCAAAGAAACAACTACTTAAATCGTATAAAGTCACTATAAAAAGTTACATATCTCTGTATATTATATCTTGATAAGATCTGTATTGTCAAATGCTGTCAGTAGGCGTTATTGTTTTTAATCAATGATTATTTAATTATTACGATATATAAAAGATTAAGATAATAAATATATCAATTTGCGCGATAAACTTACTTCCTGCAAATATTATAATATAACTATAGAATTATGAAAAGTACAAGACACTTTCATATATTTTGTCCATTTATTTAGAAATAAATGGACCAAATTACAATTTAAAAAAATCTTTTGGGTTTCTTGGGGTTGGAGGCCTTTCTGTTGTAGACACACAACACATCAAACTGTGAGGCTAAGCATAATCATAATATCAAAAGGAAAATAACCTGTTTTGTTACATATTGATCTGCCAGATTTATTTCTGATGCATCCCTACAGTGCAAGAATTGGGCTTTTTTATTCCCTTCCAGTTTTGCATTTTATAACAAGTTGCCTAATCTAAACTTATAATTAATCTCTACTTAAGCTTAACTTTTGGGCTTTCAGTATGTACATAATTATTTTCGTGTTCTTCATAGTGTGTGTGTGTGTGTTTGTTTCTTTCTGTTCGCATGAGTGTGTGAGTAAGTGCGTGAGCACTTACTTCAGGCGGCGGGTGCGGCGGGTGCAGCTGCAGCGGGCGGCCGCTGGCGGAGAGCGGCACGAGCATGGCGCGGCGCGCGTCGCCGCTGCGGCTCTTGCTGGCGCGCTTGATGCGCTCCTCCAGCAGCGACAGGTCCTTGTCGGATATCTGGACAACACACCGTACAATACACTATTTATACATTGTAATAACAATTCAGACGATTCAAAGGTACTAGGCTAACTACTGAACCCCGGCAATAGACGTCCAAACATTTAATGGATATATAAAGAATAAAACTCTAAACATATTTCAGTTAAGTTACTTTGCAATATAAAACGCTTATAAAAACCGTTAATAGAATAATGTGCAATATGCTAATTGCCGACTGTATTGAGAAATTCGTAAAAAAAATATCCTTAATGAATAACACTCTTTATCATAATTGAGATCGCAGGTAGGACTAAGGTACTGGCTGAAGTTGCAAGTGGATGTCCATGGGTTGCAGTGACCACTTAACACCAGATGGCCTGCACGCTCGTTTGATACTTTCAATTTAAAAAAATATATACCTATATACGTAGAAAAAATCAAATCAACCCACCTGTCCAATCATCTTATACACCTTCTCGCCGTCGAGGAAATATGCAGTAGTTATGCAGTTCAAGGCCGCTGAACGTACGGCGTTATCTCTATCGCCGATATGACGAGCCAGTTCACGCAATGCGACCACGTTACCACTGCTACCGCTACCACCGACCACCGCTGAGCCGTAAGTCTCCAAGAGGTGGTTGATGCAATCTAGACACTCTGTGAAAAAGTTTGGTAAGCTTCGGAAATATTCCAATAGAGACACTATTGGATACAAGGATTGATACAAGACTGAATGATGCAAATTAAAATAGAATATTTTTCAGGTGAGCGTCATTCGTCTGATAATTTCCGATAAAGAAAATAACCAAAGAAACTTTAAAATTAACGACTTATTGCAGTTTAACTTTGGGACGAAACCTTTACTTATGCGAAATTTACTTTACCGTCTTCTTACAAATCCATTATTATGGATTACACCCAAACAAATGGGTTTCGCAATATTAAGGGAGTTAAATAGTATTTTTCAACAATAATATTTAATTATCTTATTTTTTTACGTTATTGTAAAAATTTATAGAACAATTCCAATTCTAAAAATCTCTTGAAGTTCTCTAGAAACACTTTGAACACTGTCTTTTCCACAAAAAATGCGTCAGTAATTATCTCATCTCAATTTATTTTTACTACCTACATTGAAAATGAATCACAAAATACTTGTACTAGAGACAAACCTGCTCTTTGTCTGGCGTTCTTAGACTTCAGACCTTCCATGAGATAGCCAAATAGCTTAGTGACAGAATACACAACACAAATCTGTTTGAAAAGTAATTTCACTCCATTTCTCACTGTATCTTTTGGATCTCCAACCTGCAAAACAATTCATTATCTAAGATTTTTTTTTAAGATCTAGAAATTAAAAATATATTAATTTGTAACTATATATTCCTGACATATACTTTTAAAAACAAAAATTAATTGCATATTAAGGTTTTCTTATTCTTAATTACCTATTGTTCCTCAAAATATCACTCAATTATTGATATTAAATTAAGACTGACAGATAGAAAGATTACTTTTTGCTATAAAAAATTACAAGTTTATAAAAAAAACCGTAAAATAACATACCTTTAGCACAAGATATGGTATAAAGCAATTGGCCTCATATTCTGCCATTGTGTAGTCAGCGTCAATCAGATATTGGAACACAAGACTTAGATACTCCAATCCTTTAAGTATGACCGATGGGTTAGTATCAAAAAACCTTAATGTGATCCATTTGAGTACCAAGTCAAGATTGGCCATTAGTGATGTTCCATTCTCTAGAAGATCCTCTGAGAGTGCTTCTAGGGCCTTCAAGTGATACCTGTAATAAACAAACTATTTTAATTCTTGATACTCAATAAGCAAAGATAGTATATGGATAGTTTATATTGATTGGATAGAATCATGGGCACATGTCCATGTAAAATAAATATTTTGGGACAACTCACACACTGAGCAAAAGTAACCAGACTAATAAACATACATAAATATTTACTTAAATAGATTATTTTTCCATCCAGACACAACAAATATTCATGCTCATCACACAAACATTTGTCCTATGGGAATCGAGCTCACAACCTCCCGTTAAACAGTCAGGTTCTCAGGTTATTAGCGAACCTGTCAAGTATAAAACGTTATTGCAGAATTTTAGGTCAAACTCTTATTTATTGTCTACTTTCTAACATGAATAAGGCAAGTGTTAACTTTGAGCCCTTTACTGTGTTATATGAAATTTAATTTACTTATTAAATTTTTGTATTTCTTTTTTACATTAATAAAACACATGTGAACATGACAGCTACTGAGGATCCAACAATTAATATCGTACAATATATTACCTGAAATCACTGTGAAACATGTTAGCGACGAGTTGCTTATTGAAGCCTGCGCCTGTCATCTGGTCTTTGAGCAGTTCGAAAAACTCCTCGCGAGGAGTCGTAAAGTTCCATTTGAGCACTGAAAAATTGTTCTGATGAGACAGCTTTATACTAATCTGTACACCAAACCATACTGTACAGTACATTAATACTCGATTACCATATAAGGGAAATTGAACGCTCTCAAAGCACGCAAATGAATGAAATGCATTATTTCATAGACTTGACACTTCAACTGAAGCAAGACACGTACAAGTGCTATTAAATAATAGCAATTAATAATAATCATCTCATCAAAGATTTAATATCTGGGCTGTTCTCGTATCAACTGCGATTAAATCTTACCTTGTAATTAAACTGATTGTAAATATGGTCTGAACTAAATGTTTATATACCACCTTTGTACCGACCCATATTTGTGCAAATAAATTATTTTGTTTTTGTTTTTGTCTAATACCATTATTGTGACTATCACATACCTTTAAGTTTTTGTTCATCAATGATGCGTTGATTCTTAGCGTTGTTGTTCGGCAACAGCGGCGAGAAGTCCTCGTCGTCTTTCTTACCACGATTTGATGCTGACGAAGGTTTAGCGGGTCCCTATAAATTGAATTTATTTAATTCGTGCAACCAATTCACATACTCACAGACCTTACAAAATATTACTGCAATCATTTAAACCTGAGAGGCATAGAAAGCGGCCCACGGGTCGCATACGGCTCGTTAGACATTGGCAACGTGTATAAGTAAATTCCAACCAACAATCTAATAGTTAACTCGTTGCATTGCATCCGATTTATTCTAATTAAAATAATGTGAAAGGTGGTAATAATAATAATTATTATTCAATAGTTTTGCTGCCCGCCTTTATTTATTTAATTAATTCGGATCATCAACATAAGATACAGCTTTAACATTCTTATTTTAGGTAGAATTACTGATCTTATAACTATTTATAAGATCAGTAATTCTACCTAATAAGAATGTACCTATAGAGGTAACCACAACATGCTTTAGCTTATAATCTGTCCGAGTAGCCTCTGACAGTAAGTCTGTGCATGTCTGATTTAAACTCTTATCCGAGGTCATGAACAGCACGCCCAAAGCAACTTATTTTAAGAAAATTAAGTATCTGTACCTTAGCTTTAGTAGGCTGACCCTTCTTTTCTGCTTCCTTCTTAAGTGCTCCCGCGGACTTGACGCCCCTCGGTTCTTCTTTTTTGCTTTTAGAGGGTAGAGGTTGTACAGGGAGGTTTGGCCGTGCCTTATCTAAGGCTGCTTGGACCACCGCTTTTGAACCCGGCTGCAAAAAGGATAAATCGCTTTTACATTTTCTCTAATATACGATTTTGTTGTACATAGATATACAATATACGTATCTAATGCAGTAAAGCAGAAGTTAAAATTAAAATAGGATTATGAGAAAACTTTTTAATAATTCAATTTCTACTGTCAACTAAAAGTTATAAGGACTTGATATTGCCTCTAGAAACAATCTTAAATAAAATGTGTATAAATTCATCATTATTTATTTTAAATATATTATTCTACAAACATTTAGCTTCTTAGGTATGATTATTTAAACATTTATTGGCTAGTACAAGAGGATGGTTATAATTACAAATTCAGTTTTACTATTCTTACATTTATTAGGAGGTTCACCGAAGTAAAGATTAATAAAGTTTGACACTGTTGCGCTGCGACTTCTAAGGACTGTGCTGGCGTTCAATATAATAATGTATCTCTCTTTCACTAACCTTCAGTTTGTCCATTTGCTTGTGCATAGACTCGTATCCAAGATGCAACATGAAGGGGAACACGCAGTCGGCAGCTGCCTTGCGCACGTCCGCAGCTCGATCCTCTAAACACGCGAACAGTATCGGTACGCAGATCGCGAGCTCTTCACGAGAGAACGATTTTGGTGGCACTGTGACAAACAAATTAATTATTATTATAAATTACTTAATATTCATATGGCAAATTGTTTCAAACTTTTTGTATCTAGTTTCGAGTTTCATTGTATATTTCAATTTTTGTATTTTTGAGGAATACTACTGTATAATAACAAATTATTATATTATATAATATTTGAGTGGCCTCGTGATCTATTGGTTAGCGAACCTGACTACTAAACTGGTCGTGGGTTCGATCTCCACCCAGAACAAAGGTTTGTGTGATGAGCATGAATATTTTTTGTCTGGGAAAAAATAATATAGTGCGCAGTACCAACCGTCGGGCAGGCGCTCAGCAAGCCACAGCAGCAGCGCGGCGCGCAGCGTGGGCGAGCCGCTGCGCAGCGCGTCGTGGACCATCTCGCCTTCCAGCGCCGCTGCCGCGCCACCCGCCGCGCCACACCACGCCTGCGCGCACGCGCCCGCCGCACCGCGCACCCACTGCTTGCTGTCGCCGAACGCTGCCACACCACACACTCGGTATTCAGGTGAAGAGTAAGCATACCATTCTGTTTTAAACTCGTAAATTGTTTGCGGGACTGAGGCCATGATGAACTCTG